>VYZQ01028221.1:10996-36438 GCA_013400655.1 Mystacornis crossleyi | reverse complement strand
GGTCTTCTCCAGGTAGAACAGACCAAATTACTTCAGCCACTCCTTACATGGCTTCCCCTCCAGACCCTTCAGCATCCTCATAGGCCTCCTTTGGACACCCTCTAATGGCTTTATATCTTTCTTGTATTAAGGCACCCAAAACTGCACACAGGATTTAAGGTGAAGCCATACCTGTGCAAAATAAAATAGGACAAACACCTCCTTTGACCAGCAGGCAGTGCTGTGCCTGATGCATCCATTAAGTGTTTGAGTCTCTCCCTCAGACATGGAATTTTGTGATATAGAAACAAAATCAGATGCCTTCCCATCAGGCCACCTACAAATGGCCTTCCTTTCATCCTTCTCTCTCTTCTGCTTCCCATACCATCCCAGAACATCAGTGAAAGTACTCTAAAGGAAGCAGGAGACTTTGCTTTTCCCTTTGATTTATTATGTGTTACTTACTCATCTGAGAGAGCTGTTGTGATCTGAACCCCTCAGAAACATTAGGGTAAAGCAGGTTACCAAAAATTGATATGACATCTATTACTGACTGCCCTGTGTCTCCATGAATGTGAAATGTTCATGTTACTAGCCAGTCTCTTACCTCCACTGATGCACTTCTGTGCTACGCAGAGAATACCACTAGCACACCACTTTGTCTCCTCCTCAGGAGACTTTTGAATACTGTTCCGTATCTGCATACTCTTTTATTCGAGACAAAGCACAGAACACATCTCTTTCTCCCCTCAGGCCTATGTGAAACACCAGAAAATCATCCTGAAATGAGCTTCACAAGATTCCCTCATTTTGGGTACAGCATACTGGCACAACAGGGAAAACACTGCTGAGTTAACAGTTTCCCAGCTTCCTGAAGCACCCACTCTGCATGAAGCTTGAACTACAGAGAGACAGAGCAAATGCAGAATGAGGCACCATCCTGTTGCAGAGATACAATAAAATATTTTACTGCATTACAAGCATTTTGACCATAAAAATAATCTAAATTATGAAACTGCAGGTAGTCTGCTGTCAGGTTAAATAAACTATGAGGCAATTCAGATACTCCAATAGCAATTGTTCCACGACCTATGCTATTCAAAAGGCCACTTCCTAGAGCACTTAAGTACTAAATGAAGATAATACTTCAGTGAAACAAGTTTTTGTGTTTGTTTATCACACATCATTTGGTAATAGTCAAGGGCTTCTGTGATTCTGTGGCAATTAAATTTGCCAGAGAATCCACCCACTGCTGCAGACTGCTGCAGGATGCAGATTGTCATTTTCAAAACTGAAATAGGGCTTGGTAGAAAAGAAAATCTTCCGGATGTTAGCTGAAAAAAAGTCATGCAGAGACACTTGCCCAAGTTTTCAGCAGTGTTACACAATATCTTTAATAGGCATGAACTGCCCTTTGATTTTAATTTTCAATCAAACTAGAAAACTTTACAGCCACTATTTTAATAGTCAGTAATGCTAAGTATTTCATAGCTGTTTCTTATCTGTATCTGTACTTCCCAGACCATTTTCATACTCTTGACAAATTCGACAAATTTCCCCATATCCACTCCTCAAGCCTTCTGTTTATTGTGTTGACAACTCTTGGTAACAACATTGCAGTCTGCAGCTTGTTTAAAATCAAAAATTAAGTCTGGCATAAAATCAATAGGATGCAATATAAGATTAAATGTCATACAATGCTGAATTCATTGTATCATTTTTGGTAAATACTTCAATTTTTTTAGCTTGCCTTCAGCAGTAACTGAAATTTCAATCTTTTGCAACAGAAGAGTGCAGCAGAATTTAGGTCAAGTGAGCTGCGGCATAAGATATGGTAGTAAAGAGAGAATATCATAGAATGCCAGTCATAAGTAACAATTCTGATCCAAGTCCTTATGTAAAATGGTTACATTTCACTCATATGTATCTCATCCATTTCAAAGCCCATGTGCTTTACTGACATTTCCCAAGGTGTAAGAACACCTTCATTTTGTTGAAGAAAACACTTTCATTTTGTTGAAGAAAACTCCTCGTTGTCCAATGGAATTGTGCATGAGATATGCAGCTGTGTCATCAACACAGATTGTATTTTCTCCCAATTTGGTGTTGAGGGTTGTAGCCATGCTTGAAATAAGAGGAACTGAAGACTCTTCATCAAATATGTGTCCTTCCTCCCTCAAAAAAAATAATTCAAACTCACCAGGGTCTTCATGTGTGATCTATACTGTACTTCTCTGAACACGCCTGCAAGGACAGGTTTGCCACTCCCATTTGTAATCTCAACCCGAACTCTTCCAAAATACAGCACTCCTTAGGACCACCATGAAGAAGATGAGTTAGGTAGATGCATTTGGTGAACCCTGTGTGTACAAGCATTGATACAGGAAAGAGAAAGCAAGAAGCTGCCAAAGCTCTGATTGTTCTGACAGGCTGTATTACCCTGATAAACCTCCCCTTCACTCATGCTCTCAGACACAGAAGCTCCCTTTAAGTTCAGTCCAGGGCCTTAATTAATTGGAGCTATGTTTTAAGTGAAGTGGGCTCTGAATGGACTATTAGGCTTTGTTCTGGGGAGCTGTTTCCTGGATAAACAGACCCTTGTTTTTTTACCAGTCCCATCTTTGCACTGTTCCCTGAATGGGTTAATGAGCCATGGTGTAGCCTCATCTCAGCCCTGTCCCTGGTCCACCTCCTCCTGGTCCTGACTGTGCTCTCAGGGTGATCCCTGGACCTGACTGATTACTTCACCCTGTGAAGACTCTCTGGACTACTTACAATCTGCATCTGAACCATATGATATTCCTTTAAAATCTAGTTAGAGCAGCTCATCAGAAATCTGGAAGCATTAATAGCCAAGCAGTATTCACCCAAAGTAAAGTCACTGAATGTCCAAGTAAGATGATCACAGTAAACACCTGTTTCCATTTTATGCATTTTATCTAATGTATTTCAACTGCAGTAGATAATCACTCCAGCTTAATGCCAACGGATGTGCTATACATGTTTGAGAGAGTGATATCAATTAACTGTTATCTATAGTGCCCTATCAGCAATTACCACTATTCCATAACTTATCATTAATACATATGATCAGGGTTTTTCTAAAGTAGCACTTATTTAAGACTTATTTAGAGGTTTATCAAAATTCCTAAGACTGCTGTTTATTATAATCTGATTTTGGATAATTGTTCAAATCAGTGCTCTTAAAGGCATCAGTTTTGTTTCAGTCTCCATGAATATGGTACATTAATGCCAAGAAACAACAGAGGATCAGAGTTGTATTTTTGTACATACAAGTGCCAATTGCAAAAATCAGTTCTTCAGAATGACTGAAATATACTAGATATTTTTCTGCCTACTGCTGTGGAGCACTGGACAGTGTTTGCTGTCATACTAAGAACTGGGAAGGTGGGACAAAGAGAGAAAGTCAAGGTGAAGTTAGTTATCTGTATCATTCCAAGGAGCAGGAAAAAGGTGGAAGGAGAGAAAGAACAACGTGTATATTTCTCCTTTTGTGCTAGGAACTGTGACCAAGCAGGTAGGGAGCAGACAGCAGTCAGCACATCAATCCATACACAATGTAAAACATACACACCTTAGTAATGCTCAGATTCTGTGATAATGTTGAGTGCTTAAAATACCACAGATATCAGAATTAGCTGCCATGCAGCTCTAAGCAAGTTGGCTCTATGCATATAGGCATGACAACAGAATTTAATCACTTCCCCTCTTTGGTGCCAGTTTTCCAACTGAAGTCTCAGACAAGCATACACAACCTGGTATTCTCCTGGCAAACTTTTTCTTGGCAGACATGCTATTTGAGCAGACAGCAGGTACATTATCAAGACTATCCCTGAACTTCTTCCATTATTCCACAAATCTAGATATTAGCAATTCCCAGTGAAACAATTTTACATATTTTCTTAACAGACATAATCTAGAATATCACTCCTCCTGTTCACTTCAAATTACTGCTAAATTGTTGCAGCGGGGTTGCCACAGCCTTCCCTGGCAGACAGCTTTGCCCGTAGAAAGAATCAGGAAACGATATTCTTGATAGATGTTCAGAGATGTTTTATTTCTCCCAGCCACCTCGCTGGGGTTCAAATACAGACTGTTCCAAGAGCTCCACAAAACTCTCTCGGATCATGTGGACACCCACCTAAGTACAGCATTACCAGAGCGGGGTACATTTGAAATGACCAATGAGAAACAGGATTTAGCTACAATAGCATCAGGGAGCCTGGAAGCCCCGTGTAATCCAACCCATGCTTTCATTCTCAAGGCCCATCTCTCCAGGGGGGAACCTCCACATCTCACCCTTTTGTTTTAATTAAGAAAAAGTTTCTCTCAAGGGTTTTAAAGCACATCATTTGAAACAACTGAATAGACACACAATCATAAAAACTATTTCAAAAGAATGCAATCCACCCCTTGGAGTCCCTAACATTCAAACAGAAATTTTCTGGAGCATGCAGAGCTGGCAGGAGAGAGATGGAGGCTTTTTGAGCACATTTGGCAGGGAAACAGAACAGGACAGGGTTTCTTCCATCTGTACCTGTTGAAATTTTAAACAATGATAGTTAATCTCTTCCCTTCCCCTTTTTATCCCCCACTCAGAATTGGAGAGGAACTGTGGGGAAAGGAAATTGAATAGGGGAACCATGGGGTGAGAAATGGATTAAATTGGGGATAATAGCATGAGGGCAGGTTGGGTATAGGGAAAAAGGGGAAAGCATGCTGAGGGTAGGGAGGTTGTTGGCATGGATATAGTTTAGAATAACTGTGATTTTTTGCATNCTGCGGCTCGCGGCTCCCCACCCGCTTGTGGAAGCCGTCTCGCATTCTCTCGCAGCACACTCAGGGCGCAGGGCCATGGTCGCGAGGCAGGAGCAGCGCCCACAGCAGGACGTGCGCTGCCGCTGGGCACGTGATTGGAGGACCGCGTGGTCCCACGGTGGCCATTGTATTGCTCAATAGCCTCCATAATTAGATAATACTCACAGAAATATTCTTCCATCGGCATAAGTTTTGATTGAGACATTAATTCAGGCCAGACTTCTTCCCAAAAGGCTTTGGTAAGGATTAGGTCCCAGGAAACATAGAAAAAGTTCTTAAACAGCCATGCCAGGAAACGTCTCCATTCTTTTTGAGCCTGGGTAAAGCTGAAATTTGCATATCATTGTTCAATCATATTTTCAAGTTTGCGATAAATGTCCTTTTGTGGCTCAGAAAGCCATGATTCTACCCACGGTTCTTCCATAGTCCAAGAGAGCACAGCAAAACAAAAGTACTCACTGGGTTCCTGAGGATTTTTCAAAATCTTCGCTGTTTCTCTTCAGCTGTCTTCAGGGGTCCAGGGATCATGAAAATGCCTGCATTCTCTCCACCATCTGTTGCGGTGGGGCCGCCACAAACTTCCCTGGCAGACAGCTTTGCCCGTAGAAAGAATCAGGAAACGATATTCTTGATAGATGTTCAGAGATGTTTTATTTCTCCCAGCCACCTCACTGGGGGTTCAAATGCAGACTGTTCCAAGACCTCCACAAAACTCTCTCAAATCGTGTGAACACCCACCTAAATACAGCACTCTCAGGGCGGGGTTATATTTGAAATGACCAATGAGGAATAGGATTTAGGTACAATAGTATCAGGGAGCCTGGAAGCTCCGTGTAACTCAATCTATGCTTTCATTCCCAAGGCCCATCCCGCCCAGGGGGGAACCTCCGCACCAAATCATTATAGAAAATCCAGTACAAGGCATATACCTTTAAGACTGAATGGTTGAAATTTGACAACTCACAAACAATGAAAAATCTCAATGCAACTTGTGTATGTCTGTGGTACAGGAACCACCTCAAATGGTACCTTTCAAATCAACTGTTCATTGAGAATCAAAGCACTAAAAACAAAGGAAGTCCATTTACCCATTTATTAATTAGCATCTTTTGTAGTCACCAGGACAAATGCAAAATAAATATCATATCTATTGAACAGGATGTATTTATAAAACTGGAGTTTTATGCGTTTGGGAGACAACAGCAAAATATGAAAAATTACTTGTGGGAAGAGGAGTTGAATCATTTTTACATGAAACTGGGAATGTTTAGTGAAACCCCTTATTTCACTGATCCTTTCCAATATTTATAATAAATATTCCTTTTCAAATAATTAATTTGACAATGCACCATATTGCTGATTTGCACTAAAATGTTTTCATTCTAAAACCTCGTAACATTTTGAGGGCTTCATTTTGCTTTTAGATGCTGTCTACGAATCACTCTCATATTTACATTTCAATTCTTGGGCAACTATACTGGCAATTACTATGTAAAGGAGTTATACAAAACAGCAGATCAGTCGGTAACCCTAACCCTAACCCTACCCACCCAGTATTCATGCATGTGTCAGAAAGTACTTCTTCTGACTACATGAATAAATTCTCCCCATAGTTTCTTTTACATTTTTTAAACAAAACCTACAAGTATGAGCATTTGAGGTGCTTGCACAGGTGTGTATGCAGTTGTCTCAGCATTTCAGCAGAACCAGTAACTCACTGCAAGGCAAGAGTCTTCTCTCTCATTCACTCATCTATACTTCCCCTACAGTGATTTTGTTTTCCTTTTTTTGAAAAGTTGTTCTCACTTTAAGGCGCAAAAACTGGAAAAGTAGAGAAGCATGTTCCAAAATTTTCTTTTTCTCCCATCCCCATAGACATGTTTTTTCCAAGAAAGGTCGGGCCAAATGATCCTTGAGGTCCCTTCCAACTTGGTATTCTATAATTCTATGATTATCTTTTTTCCTGTCTTCAGCTACATTTATGCCAAATCTGACTGTTTCTGCTGCACAGCATGTATCTGCCTCTGCCTACAAACAGCCACAGACATGAACAGAATTAGTCCTACTTAAACACTGTCTCTTCCCTCTGTCTCCTTCTCTACCTCACTGCATGAGGTATTTCATAACCATTCCCTTTCATAACTTATGGACCTACCTATTTCCAACATTTCACTATGCAACTTCTTTCCTAAATAAAGATCTTTTCATTTCAATGAAATGTGGCTCACCACCATTGCTAACAACCAATTACATGGACAGATACCTCACTTTATCTACCATAACCCTGCCCTACATTGTTTCCTCAAAATTGTTCAGAATGCTGCAGCTAAACTTGCCCTTTTCCTACCATATCTCTACTGTCGATATACCTTTAAATTTACTTTTTCTTTAGAAAAAAAATCTCAGCTCCTCCTCTGTATCAAGAAAACCTACATAACATTCCTCTCTTTCTCACTTGTCAAATGTGTATTTACATCCTTTGTCCTTTCAGAGTTTGCACAGTGATACAGGGGAGGCCTTGTGCAAATTTGTCCGTGTATATTTACTGCTTTATTGCACCTATTTGAGTAGATTTATGAATGGGGAGTTTCACATTCCATCACCTTACTACTGTAACTTTGTACATCCCTCCTGGAAAATCTCTGCTCCTACCAGTGGAAGCAGACTCCCACCCATTTTCTAGCCCGAATTTGAACCAATTTTTTTGTGTGCAAGCTCCTCAAACATAGCTGCTTTTTAGTCAGTCAGGTTACTTTCTCCTTTTCATTTGGATATGCTTCAGGCATGGAAGGGTCAGAATTTAAGGCTTGTTTTTGCTTTGATAACTCAGAAATAAGAGGAGATTACTCTATTCCTTGTAGAACTCCTTGTATACATTTGATCCTGCTGATGACCCCTCAGAGCCTTCACACAAATCAGCTCACTCTTCTTTTCACAGCAATACTACCTATTCCTTTGCCATATTCTTAAATTTTTTCCTGTTTTTTTTTTTCCACGCTTATTTGTATTTGATCTATAAATTCAAAAAACATTCAATGAGCTTTTATTTTTCTGAAGTACATCTAAGTTGATGGTGCTAGAAAAATGATCTGTGGAAAACTAAAATAGTAATAATAAGTTAGGCATACGATGATCTAGAGTTGTATAATATGCCCATTATCATACGATCTGTGCAGTTTTGTCATAGCTTTTTAGCACCTGAAAAACTGAATATAGGCCAAATGTTGAATCTCTATTTTGCGTGATGGAGAAGGGAGACAGATTTTATCTGCAATATGCTCAGGCTGACTTTCTAGCATTTTGGAAGTGATTCTTTAACAAATGCTAAGGGAAAAAAAAGACATCTTGGATTAAAAAGCTAAAAATCATAAAGCTGAGAACATATTACTTAGATGAAGATTTATGTGCCCAAGAGATACCATTACCAATTTTTCTGATCCCTTTCTCTCCCCAAGGTCTGTGGCTAGGAAGAATTGGATTTCCGCCAGTTACATAGAGTCAACAGGGTAAATCTTAGTTCCATCATTTCAAAACAGCGGGGTCAAGCCAAGCTTTCACTGTATTTTGCAATGCACCTGAGCAATCCTTCAAGTGTGCAACTGAAGTTTTATTTCATCAGGATGATGAGCATGGTCAGAGCTTCCTCATCCACCTCAGGCTGAAGACACAGAGGGCTGAGTTGGGATTAGGTTCTCTTCTTCTTCCCCATTTAGTACCCAAGCAACCTTGACCTTGTAACAAGGTCAGGCACACGATGAAAGGGAAAGGAAAAAATTGCCATGAGTGCTGCATCCTTCTCTGGAGGCTGCAAGTTTCACCTCTCTGATATGCTTAGTTGGCTCAGAGTAAAAGTTCTTGAGAGCAATCAAAATCCTAGGTTTCATGTGGCAATCTGCAGAGCAAACGGGGCAGCCCACAGGCAGATTACTCACTGAGGTTTTCATAGGGGGTCAGGCAGCTTCAACTTGCTTACACCATGATCATACTTCTTAAATAAAATGATTACACATTTGTAAACAGATGTCCATAAATAAAAGTATAAACCTGATATGGAGAATCTGGCATGTAAAAAGGTAACAATTTTTATCGTATAACAAAGTTTTACAGAATTTCTATGCAAATACTCTTCCAGCTTAATCAGTAGAGAAATCATTTGTGAAATCATTTGTGCCATCTGCATTCATCAGGGACTGCACTGTGGACACAATGGAGCAAATAAAAACAGTAACAGTGTTAAATGAAAATAATATGTGGGGATACAAACTCAGCAAACCAAGTAGGATTTCTAAACCAGTAGGATTTCAGTGAGAAGTACTGGATCTTTCTAGACAGAAATGTGTTTTTTTGATAGCAGTTGTAATTAATAAGGTAGTTAATAAGGTATTTTATTGTTACAGCCTGGCTCAGGTGAAGAAAATGCTTTTTATAAAAAAAATTGAGGCAGGATTTTTTTTAAAAATACATAAAGGATGTTAACTAATGAATAGCAAGAACTCATTTTCATATTTTTTAAATCAAAGTACATTAAAAGTGTGCATCAGTTGTACCAATTAATAGGTGGAATTACAAGAGAGTTTTGAGTTTGAGCCAAGGCAATGTTGAAATAGCTACATTTGATCTGCAAATGATCTTCGTCAGAATGATAGTTTTGAAAATAAATGTAGCTCATGCCAAGGTTTCTTTTTCTGCATCGAAACATAGAGACATAAAATCCCTTATTTCTCTTAGCTCTATGCATTGATATTTTAACTAAGTAGTGTGGCAGACATATCTTAAAAGCAAAATTATTATTTTGCTTTTCAATTATTTCTGTGTAAAAACCCAGAATGAGCTCCTTTATTTTAATTCTTTTGGTTCAGTTTCTAGACAATTGTTAAGCTCTCAACTTCTGTGACCTACTAAACAGTGACATAGGCGGGTATGGCTGTTGCCAAGAGAAAATAGTCTGATTTCTTAATAATTCTTCCTATTTCTTTTTCAGAAGTATAGAAAACCAGACGAGTTTAATGCAATGAGAACAGTGATCCATTGTTTTTCAAACAGTAATGGATAAGGAGAAGTTTCAGAGTTTCCATTCATTAGGACTTTTAGAACATTAATTTTAATCTAAGAGCAGAGAGGAGGCTTGAAACTAATCACTCAATTTCATCAAACATGATGAAAGTACAAGATCTTTATTATGACAGATACCAACCCCATGAACCAAGCTTCCACAAAGAAAATAATAAAAACACTTACTTATTTGGTACTCAGCTCTTAAACCCTGCATAAGGGAAGTACATATTGAGAGAGAAGTACTTAAAATGTTTCCATGGATACAAGATGATGCCAATAAGGTCCATGTTCCTATCTGAAAGGGTGCCCCTGCAGAGACATAGAGCTTGGTGAGTGGTTGTTTATACAAGTAAATAAATAGGAACCTTGTTTATCTTACAAAGAGCTCCTGATCCACAATTTTTGTCTCATTTGTTAGAAGGAACATTTTGCTCCTTCTAAATAGCATATTAGAGCAAAGTAGACACTAATGAAATTTTTTGCTTAAAGCCACTTGAGTTTATGGCATAGTTTTCAAGTAGAAAATGGAGTATCTAGGTATGCTGCTATCAATCCTGGCAAACCGATGTTGGTGACTCTTTTTTTTAACCCTGTGAGAAGACACACTGGTGAAAATTACACCTTTCATTTTCAATTACCAGAAGCCATCTCCAGGAAGAAAAAATGGGAAAAAAAGAAAAGCAAGGGGCAGATATAAATTATAAAAACCTCTATTATGAATAATTTACAAATATCCAGTAAGGACAAGCATACCAAGTTTTGATCACCTCTCTCAAAAGAGCCTCCCTTTATTTTAGCTTCCATTTTAAAAGTGGCTGGTTCCTAGATTACCACAGCATGAAAGCTACAAACACGTAATTTTGAAATTCAAACTCTCAATTCTGTATGCTTTCTAATTTAGGGAATGAGATTAATACCTTCTACATGATACATTTTAGTTTTCTAATACTTTTTTGGACAAAAAAGCACAGTGAGTTACAGAAGAGAAATAAAATCAACTTTAACACTTAGCACAATTTAATAACCTGAATTGAAATTTCTGTGTGCTGTGTTCCCATTTTAAAAAAGTTTTCTTCCAGCCACAATTAACAGAACAAAACCTCATCTTGTTCATAGATTCTTCTTGGAATAATGTAATATTAACATCTATTTTAATGAGGAAACTTTTTTGCTATATACTAGCCTCTTGGCCTTCCTTCTTCTTGAAGAAGCAATTCCTGGATACTGGATAAGACGACCGAGTAGATATTTTCCATTTGAACTTACAGGGTACTTTTGAAGGGGGGGGGCAATGCTCTGTTCATTTGCCAGCACTGACAAAGGTCTGCTTGTCAGTGATACCTTTTACAGCTAAATTTACTCAGGAGTGACAGAAGCAGGTGCACCTTGGCCTGCCAGACACTTGTGCGCCCACATCACGCAGCCTACAGGTCAACATCCAAAGGAGAAAAAGCCTGCAGAGCAGAGGGTGAGTGAGGCAAACACAACCCAAACTGGGGGGCTTCTCTTCAAAGCCAGCTGGTCTGGCTTTATTCTACAGGAATTTTTTTACCTGCCAGTTTGATCAACGAAGCCCTCAGCAGGTGCTGACGGGTACAACTTCCTGGAGAAGCAGAAGAAGGGCACTGGTGAGTTTTAATAGAAAAAAATTATCAAATAATTATTCTTATGTCTTTGGAATGTTCTGCTTGCCACAGTGATTCAGGTCCAGGCTCATGGTTACTCTCACAAAGCTTTCTTCAAGAGAGAGCAGATAAGCTTTGTTGCATGCTTTGCATTTGACTTGATACAGTGCTTGATTTTAGCTTCTGTTGCCACAAAAAGTTTCTTTAAACTGAGTGGATACTTATAGTCACTCTCTTTCAAACTGTTTCTATGATTCTGAATGGAAAGAACATAGAGGATTACATGCATGAACAGCAGAAGTCAGACAGGGCTGGCTGAGGGTGTACTCTGTGCTCTCCATCTGCCTCCTTTAAAATAAATGAATTATCCTAGTAATTTCCAAATAAATCAAAAGAATTTGTTGTCTGTAGACTGCTCAGTATTTGGAGCTTCAACAGTCATTCTGAGCCTTAGAAATTGCTTCTGAACATCAACTAAGTTTCCTTGGTAATAAATGAGTGAAATTAACACAATTTAGAGCATTTTACAAGACGATCAAAGGGTTATCACACAAAACCACTGCCTTATACTAAAGTGAAAAAGTAAATTGTAAACTACAGGCTTCATGACAGCTCTGCTTGACATGGTCCTTTTTAAAGATATAATGAATTTATACATTTCCTTGTTTTAAAACCACAAATTATGCCCATGTGTGTATTCTTTAATTTGCATAAGGACTGGGAAACTAGATGATGGGGAAAAAAGATTCTTTTTTTTCCTAGAACAGTAAGATCTCAATTAAAGTGAAAATGCAGGAAAATGTGACCACATGTTAAAATAAATATTTTCAAGGGGAGAAAAGCATTTTTATTATTATTTCTATTTCAAGAACTCATTCTTTTAACTGTGTTTCACAGTATTCATTACAAATTGTGTTAAACAGAAAACATTTATTTAAGTGAGTAAACAGAAAGAAAACTTAACCATATGAATCTTTTTCAGTAAACAGATTACACAGTTACAAGTCACTGCACAGCATAGAAGGCACTAATGGGGGAGAAAAAGGAATCACATGTCAGTATACTCTTAGATTATTTCTGTAGTAGATCTTCCCCATATATCAGAATAAATTATATAGCAGCAATGGGTAGTCTAAGATTAGGCTGAACAATAATACCTGAATAATAATGCTCTTTTAAACATCTATGATCTTTCATTTTGTTTCTGTTAGGTGTGGGACACACACAGTTGACAGGGAAGTTCTACCTCAGCAGAGGTAAATCAGGCATAGCTGTCATCCATTTCCCTTGTTTTCGGAGACTGGAAAATGAAGAAGAGATTATTTCTGTTTCTGGAATGTGCTATATGAAAATAATCACAATTTTGTTTGCTGCAAAGATATCCTATTGTATGTGAGAATAAAAGGCCAATAGCATAAAACATTACTAGTCAAAGCATAAAGTAAACTTTTAAATATGAAAGATACATGTTAAGATCAAGCACGAAACGTAGAACAAAACAAAATCCCCAAAACTAGATCTGCCTTCAAAATGAGCAATGCCTGTAAAACTCTGCTGTTTCATGCATAGCATGTAATATATGGAAACCAAATCCCCTAAACAGTCATTAAAATCAAGCACTGTTAAATACGAAGTCAGTAAATAGTAATGGCAGTTCCTGGAGCTAACTAGACTTTGTACATGCCACATGAAACAAGAAAAACATACATCCTGTAGTTTAGAGCCTTTAGTTCTGTACACTATGAGTTCATCAGCATTTTACTGTATTGATTTTAAAGGCTTAGAAACAGTAATTGATGTGACAAACTCCTGAATAATTTCATGAAATTTCAGGTAAGTTAGTCTGTGTTTCACTGCACTGAGGCAAGAGTATTTTGTGAAATGAAAGTTAAAATGCTTTCCTTTTCTAGAAAAAGATTGTTTAATGTTTCAAAAAGTGGAGATTATCACTAGATAATTTAGACCATTAAATTTAAATGAATGCCCTTAATTGGTCTTTCTGGTTTCTTATTTTTGTCATCAACAGATTTCAGCACATTAAGTGAAATTCTGAAATATTTCTGATATTAATGAAATACTTACAGATTAAGTAATAGGAAAACCTAATTTAATGCACTGAAACTTATAACTATTTCAGTTAGAAAAAAAATCACCCCTAAAATGCCTGGGACATTCTTTTATTTTTGTATCAATTATTCCCTATTAACTAAGAGCTCTGAGGTCTGTTTTGTAAACTATGGTAATTTATTCTACAACTCTCTTTTCATCATTTTTATTTTGAAAAGCTACAGTGTAGCTCAGCATTCAACCACATGTTTGTCTTTTCCGATAAGTCCAAGTTTTAGTGGCAGGAAGATATCTGTATTAGTTTTTCCATAGTGCATGTAAATAAAAAATGGGATTTGACCACAAAGCTTTGGCAAAAATCTCAATTAGAAGATCCACAATCTGGATTGTGTTCTTCAAAAGTTTATTCAAATTTTTCATTATACTGTTATGTGGTATTTTAAAGTCATCTCATGACTTTCTACTTTTACTTACACTGGTGAAAACTGGACACTTTCCACCAAAGGCAATGAAGTTCCATGCAAAAGATAAAAAGATGAGATGCATGATAAAAAATCAGAGGAGAATAGAATCAGGGAGCCATAATTACTGCTTTATGCAAGAGTACTTTGAACATGAAAATTTTCCATTTTATGTTTCTATTACAAAGTGTATGTGCATATATATAAATACATATGCATATAAAGTGTGTGTATGTACAAACATATATATGAATGAATATACACTTTAAATTTATAATTATTTTCCCCTTGGTACAGTAAGCAAAATTTTATTCTAAAAAATGCATATAACTTTCTTCTTGGACTTTCATTAATTAATGTTTTTGTTCAGAAATTAATTGGTTATTGGTCTGGGACAGTCATCATGGAAATCAAAGGATCAGAGTACCATCAGGAGTAGTGGAAAACTCTCCTCTTTGACAGTCTGTTGGCAATGCAGGGAGCCACTTGGAGCCTTGCCTGAGGGCTCCATGCCCCTGGGCTGTCCTGGTGGCTGCAAATGGATGGCTTTGCAGCTGCTCCCCACCCCTGCACTCCAATGTGGCTCATTCCCAGGTGAAGAGGCATTCACATACCACTCTTCATGATTGCTTGGATCTCTAACCTCCTATCCCATTTCAAAAATGCTGTTGCACTCTACATTCACCATAAACTAGGTAATGAGGACAGGTCTCAAAGTATACCCCTTGTCGCAGTGTATGGGTACACAAACTGTTAATGGGAGTTTTGTTCTCCAATTAAAGTACTGACAACTTATTGCATAGTCAGATATGGGTTTGTTCCTTTGAAAGCAACTAAGCATTACGAAACAAGCTCTGAAAGCACCACTTAAGAAATCTTCAATAAAGACAAAAGCACAGTGCTTTCTATGCATAACTCTAAAGGCACTGGATTCTAAATGAAGTTCAATAAATACAGCTTACCAAGAATAAACATCTAGATTTAAGCTAACATACACAAGTTTACTGGAAGCACATAAAAAACTGCACAGGAAATAATTTTAAAAATAATAATAGAATGAATAAAACATTATTAGAGCTTTGTTCATAAGTATAGCTGTATAGCATTACTAGTTCTACATACATACTTAGAAGTTGTACCTATAGCATATGAAGTTCAATCTAACATTAATGTAGCTGATGCTCTGTATCCTGAAACACAGAATCATCTGTCAGGGCAAAAAAAATTAAAGCTGAATAATATGATAACCAGTTGCCAAGGACTAATCCTGCAAAAGAAAACTTTCTGTTTATGGGTCGCTACATTTTAGCTTCTGTTTTGGCTCTTTTTTTAACAAAAATCTCTCCTCCAATAATTTTCATTTCTCTCTATGTTTTTTTATTGTTATAACAATAACAATACAGAAGCATACAAAATGGGTGTTTCCTATAGTTTTTACTGTAGATACCTGCAGCATTCACTCTTTGCCTTTATTTTTTGGAGTCCTATATAACCATATGTTAATAGCCCTTTCCCTAGTATCAATCTGTCTCTTGAATTTAAAATAATTGTAGAAAGAATGCTTGGTAATAACAAATTATTATTGTGTGCAATAATTATGGAAGAGCATATTAATGCTGAGAAAAATAGAAGAGACTGAAACAATCTACCTATATACCAGGAGATTGTTCCTACCCCTGTAAAAATACATTTAATTATATGTCCTTGCACTAAATCAATTCATTAGCCATTTAATACTCCAGCTCAGTCTCACTGAAATGAGATTTTGGGTTGTATTCTTCCACAGAAATACAGGGGAACTGGCTCCCACTTAGGGCAAAAAAGCACTTGATTCCTTTGTTCCTGGGAGAAACCACTCTTGAAATAGCTTCCAGACTGCTAGGTTTAATCTGTAAAAAGGATGTTGGAACTCCTCATTGAAACTCAGTTTAATCCAAAAATTCTTAACCCATCTATCCCCACTAGCAACAGCCCCCTTGAGTTATTTCTGCCTATATCCTTTTTGTCTTCTCTTCTCCTACATGAATATGTAGACTACAAAAAGACTCTTCGGTCCCACTCAGGAGCCAGAAAATTTTCTAAACCCCTTCCAAACATCTACCTGTTCCCCAACTCTTGCCCTTTAGCTGAGCAGCAGCAAAGAAACCAATTCAGTCACATCCAGAGATAAAGAGGTTTTACAGCACAGACCTTCCAACTGCTGTAGATTTAAAATGCAAAGAGAGATACTAGTGCCACCATAACATATTTATTTGTTACTGAGAGTTTAAAACTAAAAAGGCTAACAATATATTAGGTCAGTTCAAGAAGTTTCAATACATATTTGAATGAAGTTAATTGAATTTTTTAAACAACAACAACAAAACAAACAAAACAAAACAAAACAAAACAAAAAAACTGAAGCCGTCTCTGCATGGTTTCTAGTTGCCTGCCAAAAATAATAATTTCCAATTGAAGGAACTTCTTCAATTTAGTAATCAGGTTTCTTCTTGTTTAGCCATTTTAGGATAGCTATCTGTATAGTCATTGCTGAAATCAGATCTCTCTGGTCTGATTGGCGCAGGCTTGCAAGAACATAACAGACCAGAAATGGGAACTTAAATCTGTCTGCATCATACAGGAGCTGTACAAAGAAGCTCAAAGTAGATCATATGGCAGTAACAGCAACTTCAGATGAAATAAATCTGAACCAAAGTACATATCCAAACATGACCTGAGGCTTAGTTTCCTGTAAACCTCAATAATATCAACTTTTAAAATACTTCCATGGGAAGAGTTATAACCAATGACATCACAGCAGGAGGCTCATGGAAGTTTTAAATAGATGAACATAAGTGGCACAATCACATCTAAAAGCTGATCCAACTACTGTGCAATTACATTTATGGTCACAGAAGTTACGAGTTCTTCTTCACTTATCAAGAAGAGATGTCAGCTTTCAAAAGGCCTCTTTAAACCATCTAATAAAATTTTTGTATTAATTATTGTTTTTACAACAGAGATATTAGTATTACAGCAGCACTTAGAAAACATATTTATAGATCAAAACTTGGGTTTGGAGCTGTTCAAATGCAAAACAAAAACATGAATTTAGTACAGAAGAGTTTGAAAACACTTAAAACCAGTGCATTTTGTCAAAATATCAACAGAATGACCTATTACTTCTTGATATCTGCATGCAAGCATATCTACATAAAAAAGGTTGAGAGTAATACCTTCATACCTTCATTCCATGTACTAATCTATCACTATTATATTCTATATTCAATCTATGGTGTAAAAATCTCTGTTAGAACAAGTCAGATCATTAACCATTAAAATTTGTGCATCATTTACTTCAACTTTGGTTCCCGAAAGTGGTATGAAATCTGAAAGAGAGGTAAATCATCAGAGAAACAGCAAAAAAACTGGTTGCTTATCTAAAATACAGCTCAAAGTCTAATGAAAATTATTTTTTAGGGAAAAAATTCAAAAATTTTGAATACTGTAAGAGACGCCTTTCATGTGTGACACTGGAATATACATCTAAAGCCAGAATGGGAAATGATAGCAGCTTTCAGCAACAGGAGATGAAGTTGACCAACCTTTTTTTCCCCTAGAACATTTGACTCTGAATTTTGTTTGAATTGTGGGTAGGGGTCCATCCAAAACAAACCTCTATTTTGCTTGGCCCTCAAAATTACCATGAATTTCATTGTCTACACAGATGCAGATGCTGATCTAATTTGTACCAGCTGCAGAATACTTAATTAAGCCTTTTCTGGCCATCTTTGGCTGTCTGCTTCTGTATCACATCATCACTCAGTTCAAGATAGACAAAAGCTTGAGTGTCACACAATTAGCAAGGGGGTGCAATCATATTTTTTGTTTTGGGCTGTGCATTTTTTGTCAAAATATCTGAAAATATCACAATACCTTAGTCAGGCAATTCCATTTCTGGAAAAGAGAAGGAACGCGCAGCCTAAAAAAATCCTTTCCTTTTTCCCTCACAGCTTTTCCCAAAATGAAAGTGAATCACAGGGACATTCTCCTTATTCAATGGCAGGCAATCACATGGAAAAATAAATGTGGTAGAAAGAATAAGAAGGGTGGTCCTTACTTATGTGCTGATTCTGAAACAATTTCTGGGAACATTTCCCCTTAGAAATAAGTAGAAGGAACTGCCCCAGCAGGAACTTCTTTAGAAACACCCAGCTAAGAGGGTGCAGAGGTTTAAGACTTCTAAAGCCACATAAATTAATAATGAAATACAAAGTTATCTTCCTCTGCATCAATTCTAGAAGCTGTGAGATAGCTCTTCTGTATTAGCAATCAAGTTAAGATACTGTATTTCTTGGGTGAAGGCTGTTTAATAATCTAGATAGACTTTAATCACAGATGTATTAAACCATACAATAAATTACAGTTCCAACAAATGCTTTGCTTTTGAAAAAAAAAAATTCTGATGCTTCTGCATAGAAAGTTGCAGAATTATCAGATTGATGAAAAGCAGTTCATGAAAATGACAACATTTCGAAAATTATTCTTCAAATAGATTCCTGTACTTAAACCCTATTAAAATGGGGAATTGACTCCAAATTTTCATTCTAAGCTCATATTTGATCTATTTTTGTATTTTTGCATAGGAAAGAAAGAAAGCCCATTTAGCTTGAAATTTTACCTAATTAACTTTTTTATCAGAAGAGATTGGAGAAGGGATGTAGAATTGAAACTAGTTACTGAGCTTTTGAGTTTGTCTGACACTAAAGTTTTGCTTGTCAATTTCTTACTAGCACTGAAAAACTTCAAAACTCTTGATACATTCCTTTCAGGCAAGTCTAGACCCACATTTTTGGAGTCCCTAAATGTCAGCAAGGGAGAGGTTAGTAGGTTAAATTCTTCCTTTATTTACACTTAAAGAAGATCATGAGCTACAAGAGTTGTGCCCCTAAAATGCATACGTGTATATATAAACTCTATACATTTGGTGGAACTTTGTCGTACCATAAGTACGTTTGAATGACTTACAGAAAGACAGTGGCCACTACAGGCACTGGAGTTAGAACATACCCAAAGATTAATTTTATGGCAGAAGTGGAATCTGGGTGGCCAGTGACATAGGGCTGAGCTTTCATTTTAGTATCTCATCTCAGCCTGTCAATCCTGTACACTGGATTTCAGTAGACTTCAGGGGACCTTTGGACACACCACATCAGCTCCACAGCATCCATGTTCCACACCAAGAAGGAGAATCTATAGCTGTTAACTAACTTCAGATGAAATTTCAAGCTCATTTTGAAGAAAAATAAAAAACTATACATACCTTAAATATTACTTATTTCTAAAATGCATGTGTGGCAAGAGTGATCATCACTAGACCAAGATTTAATTCTAATATCAGTCTGTGTTGTCATTCAGAAAGTAATAAATACTATTTTTACACTCTTTAGGACAATTTTAGTAATGTCTAATCTTTGAAAGATAATGTATTTGTCTCTAAAAAAGTTATCTCCTATCTCTAGTCTGAAAACAGTTTTAAAAGAAATTACAATTTAAAATAATAAATAAAAATAACCGTCGGGCAGCTGTTTATAAGTTATTTAAAGGACAATATCAACTTGCAAACTACAGTTTCAGAAACTGCCTTTAGTAACAATGAAACACTTCAGATTAGTAGAACAGGATCAATTTAGCAAAACAAACAAACCCCCTTTTCATTGTTGACTTAACGCATTTAGCAGTTTTTTTCCCTTAAAATCAATCTCTTCCTTGCAAAGGTCCTTGAAAATATCAGCAGGAGAGCATTAAAAAAACCCTCTTTATTAAAAGAAAAAAAAAAAAAAAAAAAAAAAAAAAAAAAAAGAAAAGAAAGAGGCGGAGTGGGGGAGAGAGGGAGTGGGGAAATGAAGACACATCTTTCCAAAAGGCTGGAAACTAACAGAGAATGCCCAGTATTAGTCGGCCTCCAAGCCCTCCATCCAACATCACGGCTTCTACACCGGCCTGCTGGACACCGATCTGTCCCCTTCCCAGGATTGCCATGTGCTACTGAAGCTTCCCGAGCCTCGCCCTACGTGTTTGGCCACTTCCGGCCTCTCTGAAGCCTCGGGACGGCGGCTCCGACCACCCACCAGCCACCCTCCTGCGGCTGGCGGGCAGCAGCCCTCGCTCCAGCCCGGCCCTGGGCTGGCAGGATTGGCAATCCAGGTCCCGCCGGTGCTGCAGAGCTGCGCTTAGGCCTCCCGTAGTGGCGACACCCACTTGTTCCAGAGGTCGGAGCCGTGGGCGGAGGCTCTGAACAGGCTCCGGAGGGGCCCGATGAGGGCAGTTCTGCCTGGGGACGCGAGGCAGGGTTCCGCTTCCAGCCTTCCCCACAGCCAGCCTTTGGTCAGGACTTCCCAACCCTTTGCTATTCCCGGCCAGTCCCACACACCCATAGCTGCAGTGGAACAGCCACCGCTTCGGCTGCCCTCCCTCGCCGGGACCACCCGGTCTGGCGTCAGCCGGCGCCCAGCCGGCCTTGCACCGCCCCCGCACCGCCCCAGCCTCTTCCCGTGGGAGCGGGGACGGGGAGAGGGCGGTGGCCGCAGCAGCGGCAGCGCCGGCGGGCCCGGGAGGCCCTGGCACTCGCTGCCCCGCCCGGCCCAGCCAGGCCCGCGGTGCGGGAAGAGATGGGTTCGGGGACCGGTGTCGTACCTGCTCCTGCCGTGACTCCCGATCCCCGCATCCGGAGGGACGCCCCAGCGCCTAGAAATAATGAGTCATTAAATAAATTATGAGAAGCCCGGGCTGGTGACGTGTGTAGGTGCGAAGGGCTGGGGCAGAGGCCAGAAATGTCGCCCCTCAAGACCAGTCGTCCCGGTTGGGACTCTCTCTCCACAGCTACAGGTGCAGAGAAAAACGAATATTTAGAGTAAAAAAAAGTTCTGCTGCTGCTACCTGGTGTTGCCTGCCTCAAAGCAGAGCCAAGGAGATGCATGTCTGGTGTTGGCACCACACATACGTGCCCTTCTTAGAAGGAAAAAATTAATATGCCGAGCTTTACCACTTTATAATTCACCCTGACCTTTTAAACAGTCATTTATTAAACAATGAGATGGCTCTGGTTTCCAAAATGCATGTCAAAGCATAAATACCGACTGGAGGATAAGTGCAGCCTATGATCAATAGTTTTGTAATTTTATTGATAGTCTAGCATCCCAAAGGTAGGATTTAAATGGAGTTTATAACAGCTTCTGAAAACATCAAGCTACTTACGAGTAAGATAGGCCTAAGTGCATATCAGCAAAGATTCGTATTCTTTTTATAAATACTGTTTCATTAATCTTCTTAAATATATTGAAGTACTATAGGTTTGCCTTTTAATAATATGCTGCTTTTGTGCTTTTAAACATCCAAGGTGCCAAACAAGAATTGTAAACTGTGAAGTAACTACTATGGGAAAGATTAAGTAAAGCGTTGGAGGTGGATCATTTTGACAATAAAGAGGGTGTATGTGGTGAGTGTTTAATATTCCTTACATTTAATATTACCAAGTACTATTTATTATTTTTAGATTTTTGTTCAAAGCAAAACCTGGAGAGCAAAACTACTGTATTATATATTTACAGGTACACCTGTGACAAAGGCTTTCTGTAATCATTGCTTGATGTGTATGACACCATTTAGTAATGGCATGCCATTTTATTTACAGTTATATGTCAGCTGTGCCTACCTTGCAGATTTTTTTGCAATTAAATGATTTTGCAAAGAATCATGTACATGTCATCTCATTGCAGTGGTTTACAAAGCAATTAAATTATGCTCTTGGAATAGATACCCTATTAGCTTTGAAATTATCTGAGTTTATATCTTTTTGTTCATTATAAAAGCGTATAGATTGAGGGAATATTCTGAATGAATGAAGAATAAATACAATACTGTTGAATAATCTAGTGGGGTAGATTAATATATAGCCTCGATTTCTCTCAGGGTGGGTTGCTGTAGCAACCGCCCCAGCTCACTTTAAAATAATTTCATAAAGCTCACTTCAAGAGCTGCACCCAGCGTGGGCCAAGTTTAAAAACAGCCAGACATGGGAAAAAGAGTTATACTGTGATGCTCGTACAAATAGGGAGGTGGTGGAAGAGAGAGAGGTGTAGAGTGGAATGGGTTTGAGCAGAACTTTAAACAGAAAATAGAAACCAAGCCAGCCCAGGGTTAAAATGCAAAAGAGGCAGATTATTTCATAGTAACCTTAGTGCTTTTCAGTTTAAACACCATTAAAGGATTTAAGATGGCAATCTCATTTCTCCTAAAGGAGAAATATGTTCTGCATCCACAAAAATACGAAAACGGACTTTGATAATCATCTTGAAAGGAAATGTTACCTTGAGGTAATCACTTGTAATGGAAAGAGATACTTGGATACACCCTTTCATAAACTTTTGGAGATCTGATTTTATAATTATTACATTTTGACTGATGTCTCATTGTTTCAAACACTGCATGCCTCAAGTGGTAGATAGGGGAAAAAAATTGTCAGCAGATCTACACATGGTCCGTGGACAAAACAAAAGTGTAGATTTGAGTCTTGTGTCAGAAATTTGAAAAGGGTGCATTTGTGGAGAATCAGTACAAGTACAGATATCAGAACAAAGTTTCTGTACTGCTTGAAATTATTCCAGATTTTTAAATGAAATGCAAAGAGAGGGAAAAAAAATCTAACCTCTTCAAATTATGCTGCATAAATTCATGTCTTATCTAACCCTGAGATGAGTGACAAATCCCAATCCCTCCCTTTATATCTGTTTGTCCATCTAGTATCTGAATCCTGTTTTAAAAATCAAGATGTCCTTTACATGGATTTAATGCATTGTGCTCGTGACAAAAAACTTGGCATGAGTTTAAGGTGCTCCAGCATGTGAAGGTCACAACTATAAAAAGATTAGACCACAAGTGCCCACATGGAGGTGTAGTTGATGTTCTAAACTGCTGTATACTTTTATTTTCTGAAATACTTGCCTACTGTAATACTCACTTTCAAAATATGGCAGTGCTCATGTTCTGTCTTGCCAGTTGAAGGGCTTTGTTACCGGCTAACCAGAAACCAGAAAACTTACACATCCTGCACAAAATAAAGTAGATGACAGTAATTTTCAATTAGAGCACAAAAGTGCAAAGTTTTAACATCATTTTCTATTTTTGTCACTAAAAATATACAAATATTATTGGATAGTTGGGTGACGCACTGAGAGCCCAAAATCGTCTGCAGAAGAGGCATAGCAAGAGTACAACCTGTGTAACTGTTCTGTATTTCTTTCCTGCTGTGCTTCACAGCAGACCTGAGCTGAGGAAGTATTTATTTCCCAATGTTTTAAGGGCTCGGCTGCCACTGCCGAGCATATGTGTCTCTCACCACCATGTTCAATATGCTTGGTTTGTATCTGGCTGCCTGGTGACTCTGGGCACATCAGTATCACTGTTATTATTGGTATGGGTACATTTGTAGCATTTCTCTGCATGGAGAGTTGTGCGCTCTCACCCAGACAGAGCAGGATGTGATGAGACGCGCAGTATTCTCTAGGGATTTGCATTGTGAGCAATTGCAGGGTGTTTTTTAGAACTACCCGAGCTTTGTTTTGCTTTGACTGTGCTTTTGAGCATCCATGTTTTAAAAAGTACAGTGGAACTGAAAAGGTATTTATTCACTGTCAAATACTTTGGAAGTAGGTCAGTGGCCCAGTGAGATGTTTCCAGGGGAAAAGACTGTGAGACCAAGGACTTGTATTAAAATAACCCAAATATATATTTATCACTGTGTTTGAACTCAGTCATTTGGTTTTATCACGTGTGCTGTTCCTATTTCCAGTACCTTAATCTATCATTAAAATAATACTCTATGCCTTTACAAACTCCCCTGCAGCTCCCAAAGGATCATAAAAGTTGGCTATCTGCATAAAAATTAAAACAAGTATGTGCAAGGTCCAGTTTTACTCACAAATTACTGCATGTGCTTAATCTGGATTCAAACTCACATACAGTGCAGTCCTTTCAGTCCAGTTTTAGAAGCAACTGAACCTATTAAAAAAATAAAGCCCTGTCCACACAGAGCATGCTGTCAGTGCTGCGTTTCTGCGGGTAAGTTTGACACGCGACTGTCTCCGGCAGCCGCCCGTGGCCGGGACTTGCTCGAGGCGGCGAGCGGGCCCGGATTCGGCCGCTGCCGTCCGCAGGGAAAGCACCGCTGCCCCGGCGCTGCGCCGGGGCCGCTCCCCACGTTGCGGGACGCGGAGCCGGATGAATTGGGGAAGTTGGGTTGCTCAGCAGGCTCAGGGCTCGGAACGGGGAGCCCCGCCAAGGCGCGAGGGGCTGGGCAGGAGATCTCGCGGGGAGGGGGCAAGTGCCGGAGGACCGCAGCCCCGCTCCGCTCCGGAGGCGGCGCAGAGGTCGTCCCCCTCCGAGCTGCGCTGCCGGCCGCTGGCCGGCGGCCCCCTCTCGGGGCCCGCCCCTCCCCGCCGGAGGCTAAGCCACGCCAGAGGCACCGCCTCGGGGGTGAGACACGCAGGGACGTTCCGGACCCTAGGCCCCGCAGGTCCCTGCGTGCCGGCGGGCTCGGTCCCTGCCCCGCAGCCTGGCCCTGACCGGCCGCAGATGCGCTGCCGCGGGCGATGCGCGCCTCCCAGCCCCGCAGCCCCTCCTGCCTGCCCTCCGCACGCTGCGGTACCTCGCCAGGAGGGGGAAAACACGCACCGGCTCGCCGCCTTCTCTTCGCTTTGTATAATAAAGGATGTCATTAGGTTTGCGTGTGGCATATGCCATTACCCCCACCGTAAAACTAAAATTAGCAAAATGTCAGGAATGGAAAGATTGATTTACCCAAGATGCAATTATCATTTAAAAAGTGCTTGATTGAGGTGCTGATGCTCGGTGATTTATTCTGCATACCATATACATAATTAAAGTAGTGTAGTGGAGCAATTTATCAATCTAGTTTAGACTAGAGGGGCAAGAAGCTGCCACTGCTGCTGCTGCTCTATGTTTGTTTTATTAAAACGCTTTCAGGATCTGATCCCGCCCCCTTTTTGCAAGAGTGAAACTGATTATTTCTCCGGCTCGGGAGGAGAGAGTCATTCGTTTGGGATTGTGGGAGAGGGAGAGAAATAGAGACACGGAGAAAGAGAAGAAAAGGGAGGAAGAGAGCAAAGCAGAAAAGGACACCTCATCAGACGTGTAGTTTGAATCCCTTTCTCGCCTCCCCCTTCCCCTCCGCGATGTTACAAAGGCTGTGAGCTGTTCGCCTTTTCCCATTCGCTTGCTGTCACTTCCTTCCTGGACGATCTCTGGACGAGTCCGGTTACTTTTAATCCGACCAGCAGCTCAGCCACTTTCTCCTCCTCCACACTGCGCACACACGCGCACCACACACACACACACACACACACAGCCACACACACAC
>VYZQ01028220.1:11538-27945 GCA_013400655.1 Mystacornis crossleyi | reverse complement strand
TTTTTATTGTTTTGTTTTGTTTTTTAATTTTGCCAAGAACCAGCGTTGTAAAGAAACCTTGAAAACAAACTTCATAGTCTTTCTCCATGCTTGCAAAAGGCATGGTCAACACACCTCTCAACAAACAGAAACAGAATATAACAACAACACAAACAGAAATAAACCACACCAAAGGCATCCCTCATAATGAAAATCTTCCTTTTTCTTTTAGAGAGGTTTTCAATGAGCAGTGGTTTTTTTGTGGCACAGCTCTCTCCACTGCATTGGAAGAGATAGAGTTCAGAATATAGATAAGATTGTTGGTCTAAATAGCACCTGATAAAAGGAAATCTATTTTTTGTTGAACATTTATTACAACAAACATACGCACCAACACCCACTGTTAAAATCCTTGTATTTGCTGATAAAGACTTTGTTGGTGTCAAAGTTTAAACTTGGAGCAAATGTAGATGCAAAGAAATTATATATTTTGGGAATTGTTGTTTTGAACCTTAATCTTGTCAGAACAGATCATCAAATGATCAAAGCCGTAACAGAATGAATTGGGGTTTAAACATTTATGAAAAAGCAGTTATATTGTAGGATCACACTTTTTAATCGACTAAAGGCATTAAACAGACCTTGTACTAGGCTTTGAAATTAATGGGTCACTGTATAACATTCCAGTCTTCATAGACTGATAAAATTAATGCTTGCTTATATAGCAAATTCAGTGGCTCATTTAATTTCATATGAATGTTTAAAGTTAAATTGCTTTTGGATTAACTCTAAACTCATTATTAATTTTAATGTCTGAAAGAACTTCCATTTTTCTTTCATTTTATTTAATCAAGTGCATCATCATCAAGTAAAGGCTATGAACTTAGATAGCGGAGAAATAAGAAAGTTTATTAATTTCGTTTTTAAAAGATCTATTTGTTAAAGTTTAATTCAGTGGCCATTTTAGGCTCCATAAGAAGTTAGGAAAAATAGTGACTGCAGCCTATTCAGTTTTCCTGTAATAATTTAGAGGGAGAGGGTGCTTTTGGGTAATATGTTTGCAGCACATGAATCCCTCTGAGAATATCAAAGGTAAATTTTGTATTCACGTCTCTTTGGCACTTTGAAAGACTGATCCCTCTTCATTGTAGCTCTGCAAGCCTTTTGCCTGCACCTGGCTCACAATGCCCATGAATTAACTGATTTCAGTGAATATGCCCCCAGTTTACATCAGGTGAGACCCTGGCTCTGGATTTCCCACTGATGTTCCAGCTGAGAAATGCTTTTTCCTTAATTCTGTATTTAAAGTTCAGAAGTCTGAGTGCTGAGTAAAACCTACAGCAGATTTTCAAATGGAAGAGGACACAGTAAGTCACTTATCAAGAGGAGCCACCCATGGGTTTGTGCTGCCATTCTGTGCAGAGTCATTCTGGTACAGCACACAGGCACTTGCCTGGCACAATTAGACACTGTGCACTAATTACAAGTTCCAGAACAAATATCTCTTTAAAAACACTCACACATCCTCTTATTATGTAAAAATTAATGCATTTGATGAGGAGTATGGCTGAGCGACCACAAAACCTCTCTCTGGGATTTAGCTGGGACTATCACAGTTTAAGAAGGTTAGCTAATGAATTCTTCAAAATGAATTAGTAGCTTGTGAGAGTCCTTCACCTGTCTGACACAACTTCATTTTCCCTAGATAAGGTTTCTCAGCAGAGTCAGACACTGGCAAACAACTTTGTTCTCCCTTTTTATTGTGTGTGAAAATGTGCACTGTAGACAGTGAAAAAAAATATTTCCTTGCATAATAATAATGATTTCATTTGGTTGCAAAGTAATTTAAGGATGGACCTTTGAATGCTTTGCAGTGGAGACACAATCACCAGCTGATAGCTGACCATGTCTGTCAGCTGTCCAAAACCCAAGAGAGAAACCAAACCCAGGGCACAAGCCAGGCTGTGCCCAGCTGAGCACTCTGTTCTTTAGACAGCATTGCTCATTTCTTCAGAAAGCAACCACAGCTTTCCATAAAGTAACATTTTAAGTTACTTTTTCTCCTCAGTTGTATACAAAATGCATTTTTTAATGAGAAGAGATATTATACTTGCATCATATTTGTCAGTTCTTTCCCACTGAATGTCTTACTCAGGAGCTGAAGAACAATTTGCCTTTTGTAGTACTGCTGTCTCCTATTTATTTGTGGATTTATTTAATTAAGAAGAGGAACATACTTTTCTTTATAACTGACTTTGCATGGTGTGTCTACTGCCAGCATCTCATTGTTTGCAAATGGTGAGAATCTGGGTGCACAGACACACACACACACCTATGAAGAATTGTGTCTTCGTGGCTTAGTTTGTGATTTACTGAAAATTGTTAAGCACTTCTAAATCAAAACACTTTATTATAATGCTATTTACAATGTTTGAAATAGTGCTAATCACACCGTAACAGAGTAAATTCAAATGAGGTCTCAGTCCTCTTGCTGGATATTCCTTTATTTAAGAAAACAGAAAACAATTCCCAGAGCTTGTGGTAACCTGTCACCAAAACCGGACGTTTTGAACTTGATAATGACTTTGACTCCATGCTGAGTCAGGGACAAAGAAAATTAAGATTCCTCCCCCCTTCACCTCAAATGCCATCCATGTGGAACATCATGATCGAGGTGGGTGAGTTTTATGGTATCTACTCCTCCTGAGAAGCCACAGGAGTTATTGCTGTGCTTTCTCTCGCATCTCTCATGATGGGCAGACGAACTGACCCTCTGTCAGGACATGGAATTTATTGCTGCCTCTGATTTACAGCAAATTACTGCTGCCCTGAAGCAAAGGAGAATCACGGAGGGAACATGTCTCTGAGGCATAACACCTTTGAGGTTATTCCAGGGGGACAGCAGCTAAGGCATCCTTTTTCTCTTCTTTTTTTTTTTTTTTTTTTTTTTTTTTTTTTAAATTGTGATCAACAACTAGCTTTAAAATAAATCTGCTCAAGAGTCCCAGGCGGTTTGTTACAGCCCTTCAATCACTCACAGCTGTCGAGGGATCCTGCTGCAGCACTGCCAATCCTCTCACTCCCCTCTCTCCTCCAGGGAAGGCCAGCTACTGCTGGGGTTAAAGCAGACAAGATGGGAAAAGAATATCGGCTATGGGCTGGAATAATGAAAATAGTAATGGAACACGGCATCAGTGGTGACATGGAGGCTGAAAGAGCAGAAGTGTTGTGGAGATCAAAGCAATGGGGAACAGTCCTTTGTACTATTAATATCTCCCATATTTTTAAAGTGGAGAAGAAATGTAAAAGCAAACTGTGTACTGTTCTCCCTCAGGCCACCACCATTAGAGGCATTTTATAAGCCTTGCAAGCTCCTGCGGAAGGACAGCAGACCACTGGAGTATAGAACATAACATGTACTATCTAAAAAGCTAACATGACAGATACAAGGCCAGGCAAGTATTCAATTTGAGCTATCATGAAAAGAAAGAAAAACAAGAGAAGGCTCTTTAGTGACAGCTCACTGAGGAGCTGACTCTGCTGGGTCTGGGAGACGAGCCCTGAGCCAGGAGAGTGCCAGTGCTCTGTGCCTCTTGGAGGTAAGGCAGTCCTTACCAGGAGCAGCCTAGGGAAACACAGACCTTCCTTATGATTTTTGTCATGGTTCTGCTTTCTTTCCTCCTTATTCTTGATGAATAACTTAAAGGCATTTCTCTTTTATTTGTAGCCAGACCAAAAAGAAACGGAGTCATTTTTCCTACTTTACTGCCCTTCACTGAGACCCTGAAGGGTGGCACGAGGCAGCACCAAGCTTCACCTGTGTGTAACTAAGCAAGTTGTGTCTTTCTTCCACAGGGTTGGGCTGTAGATCTTTCTAACTCACGCAGAAAGTAGTTTTCTTGCCAAGCAATTGCAAAAATGGATTATGAGAGAGCACGGATATTCAGAAATGGCAAAAAGTTGTGTCATTTGTCATTTTACTCTGATGGTCTTCATTTCCCTCACTCTCTTTCCATGCTTCCTGTAATTCCCTCTCTGGAACCAGAACTCAACAGGGCTGCAGGAGAAGGGGGTTTGATCCTGGCTGTATCCATGAATAATATCAGAGCACAAATAATAATTTTAGATGCAGGGTTTCTGGGGAAAACATTTGCCAAAGAAGACAGTGGATATTGTAACAGCAATTCACTGCCTGCTTGACATAGATTGAATATAAATGTATCCTGAGATTATAAGTGAAAGAATTGGTTTAATGTATTTCCAACAAAATAAGCTTCTCTTGGAAAATATAAGTGAAATGAAGCTTTGCTTATTTTTGCTTCTTATTAAACATTTCTCATTGAAACTTCTTATAAAAAGCCTTGAACTGGTTTTCTCAAAATTGTATATGTATTTCAACATTAAAATTTAATTTAAAATATTCTGTATTTTTATTCACATTATTTCATGATCTGTCAGTAGTAAAAAATGGGAAGCTTTATCCCACTTAAGGATACAGAAGAAGGCTCCTTCTCTATTGTACTGATAAAGAAATCAGCAAAGTCTCTGATGATGCTTTTGTTCTCAGCAAATTCTCCCATACACTGTCATTTCTTTAACCAAACTATGACACTGAAATAATAAAAAATAAAAAATTTTAAACCTAAACTTTTGAGTTTGAAACCCACATTACTTTTTGAAGCAGCTATTTAGAATTTTGCTTTTGTAGGAAAGATATTTGTTCCATTTCGGAACAAAACTGAACTTCAAGATGTCCACATTTCCCAAATAGAAATTCTATATTCTGTTCAGCTCCATTTAAAAATTCAGCATGTTACATGGTGCTCTCATTGCTCAGAATAGTGCTATTTAGGATTGTGCTATTTGTGGAATATTTGACAATTATTAACAAAATATCATTTCAGCCTAGCTTATAACTTCAGTTCAAATTCTACTTGATAGTGTTTATGTGCAGGCTTTTCATGAGCTAAAATGACATCTTCAGATGTCTTGCACTATCTCACAGTTTTCAAATGAGGCAGCTCAAATGGGACTCTTTTTAGTGGCAATTTCATGAACATCATCTAAAGAAAAAGATTATTTAGAAGTAAATGGAAGGGGGAGAGCAAGAATAGTAAATGAGGCAGTGCATTTCCAGTTAGGTTAAATGTTAGATTAAAATTCAAAGAAGCAATAACAGTAGGCAACTGCTGTCAGATTGCGATGACTGAGAAGTGATGGGTCTGATTCTATAGATGCTGTGGAAGCTGTTTGTATTTGGGCATTTCAAAGGCTGAATGGGGCAGATTCTCTGTGGAGGTAAAATTTTAGAAGTCCTGTAAGATGTCAAATGGAAGATGACAATTTATATCAGCTGAAGATCTGACTCGTGTTGTATTACTCACATCAGAATCACAGGATCACAGATTTGTTTGGGTTGGAAGGGACCTTAAAGCTCATCTCATTCCACCCCCTGCCATGGGCAGGGACACCTTCCACTGGAACATATATTNGGGCAGAAGGACAAAACAGCAGAAAACACGACCTCACAGTGAGATGGTTCTCCCCATGGTGACTGCAGTCTCCGCTTCCTCCAAATGCCAGGAGAGCAAATGAGCCCCAAGCACTGCACCCCACTTCTTTTCCCAGTTCTAAATCTCGCGAGGTCTCCACTCCCCCACCTGAGAAGACACCACCAAGATAAAAGGGACAACTGGGCCCCTCCCTTTTGGCTAGCTAGGTCTTTTTGTTTCTCTTAAGTACCCAGTAATGTGCCTTAACATGGGGAAAAATTCTTTGAGAGGAAAAGAAAAGAAGACACCCACACATAAAAAGAAAACCTCCTAAAACCCCAACATATATGCAATATAAAACATACCTCTACAAACACATCTAATATTTCATATTACTTATATGGCCTTCCCTTAGTGTTAAAAGATGGTCCTATCCTTACACCATCAAAAGCCTACAATTTTTTAAACTAAGTGATATAGCTGTGCAAAATCCACTGTGCACATAAAATGCTGTGTATTTGTCTGGAGCTATGAAAGTATCTGTGCTTGCCCAGGCATGCTCAGAGGCACACCCTGCTGCACAAAAGAATCACTGGAGCTAAGAAATATTCTCTACTTGCCTTTTTTCCTTGGTAGGCAGAGATTTTGGTAGTGAAGGATCATCCCCTGAGCAGTAGCACATAAAAGCATCATATAACAAATTGCCAGAGTGGTGGTGGAATGGCACAGACTTCATGTGTGCCTTCTTCCCTGTGATGCTTTGACTTTAGGAACAAATATGCACAGTTCCCTGGTGGTCTCTAGCAAAATACATGAAGAATATTGGGTTTTTCTCGTTTCCCTTCCCCATCCTTTGTGAATTATGGAGTAGTAAGCACATTTTAAAATACAGCTCTGCAGACAGTGAGATACAGTTCCACTCTGTGCAAGATGAATTGAAGCTCATTTGTGAAAGTACATCTAAAAATGCCAAGGGAGTAGACTTATCAAAGAGATGACATCAAGTTGTCACTCATTCTTCGTACACGCACCTGTTATTGAGAAAAGTGTTTTCTTTAATATAACTTGATATTTGAAGAGAACATGACAAAACGAAGTCCCGTCCCTTCATCATTTACATTATGCCTTAGGGGTACAAAGCTGATCTAAGGCATTTTGATTTATGCCTATTAGTGAAGCTGTACCTACAGATGATCAAAAGGCTCATTCTGATTCCTATAAAATAGTCAATATCACAATTAGGGAAACATACTAGGTGTAATTAAATTACAGCTATAAATGACACAGAATGGAGATATTTTATAATAAATATCATTTGATTTACCAGCCTTTTTAAAGAATTCATCCTATCCATCCTCCTTCTAAAGACAGATCCTAACTACAGGACATTAAAAATGATACACATCGAAAAGAGCCTTAAAACTAATCCAGCAACCTCTTGTGCTTTCCCATCTGGCACTGGACAAGCTGTACCATGAAGGGACAGGCATAAGAAAAGCATCTTTATTTCAACCACGAATATCATTTGCAAGCCAAGATGTGGTAGAGATGAGCAGAGAGGGAACACAGGGCAATCCATGCCACAGGAATCCAGCAGAGCTCAGTGTACATTTTACAAGAGTCGGAGGTGTGTGTGGGGGGGGATGTATGCAATAAAAAATCTTGGGATGGCCCAGAGACAGGGAAAGAAAGCAGGTTGCAAGAAGTCCATTCCTCATATTTAACAGGCCAAAGACATATGCAATTAGAGATATCCATCTAACCATGTGCAATGAACTCAGGAACACTCAGGTCAGAAGTGCCCAAAGTTAGCCAGGAACACAGCAAACCCAGCTGTAATATCCTGAGTGTGTCTTGTTTGCGATCATTAGGTTACCTCTGGAATGTACAGAAAAGGCAAATAGCTTGCAGATATGCTAAGGGAAAAAAAAAGGTGGGATTCGTACATTGTTTCACTTTCTTTCAGGAGCTGAGATTTGAAATTATTTCCACATGGAGAAAAACCTACTTATCCAGTGACATGAGGGTATGTGAGCAAACATGAGAACTGCAATTATGTTTGACCTGTGCTCTGCCTAGTCTGTTGTACTCCCTGGATGCTGCAAGCACCACATCCTTGGGCTAGGTGTGAGAAGCTTCCAGTGAAATAAAAACCTAAAATTGCACTAAATCCCATTACTGAAGGAGTTCTTGCCCCCCTCACTTGGTAGGTAGCTCACTGCAAATACATATTGTATAATCCTTTCTCCTCAGGACCTTTCCCCTTCCTAAAGCCTATGGAATGTGACTGAAGGCAGCTTGCAATGCACTGAGCCAGCTGCCTGTCAAGCTGGAAGTATTATTTCCAATACTGTTCTCTTTCAGCAGTCAGGATTCTTCTGTCAGCTCTAATGTCATTTTTAGGCTGCAGCTTTCCTAGGCATAAAAATATTTTCTTTGTTGCTGTAGGAGAAGACAAGTGCTGGAAAGCAGCTGGGCACCTGACCTCTTTACGGCTGCCCATAACACAGCAACTGGACTGGCCAGATCAGTCACAGGGAATACCTGAGTGACTGGGGGGAAATCAACTCATACACAGATACGAGTACGAAAAAATGATCCAAGAGAAGTCCAGAGCCAGCTCGGAGTGCCTTGGTGTCGAAAACGACAGTCTGCAGTGTAGCCAGGCCTTTGATAACCACCTGAAATGAGCTCCCTTGCTCAAGTTGCAGTTGAGCAAGGATGAACATTTAATTGTAATTGTTTTGACTTCAGTGAAAGTGCTCATCTGTTCAGCATTAGACATCTGCTTAATTTCCTGAACGGATTGAGTCCTACAGACCTAAACATCCAGGAGTGACAAATGCTGGTTCAGGTGTGGGATTATGCCATTCTGAGACAGATGTTCCTAAGCCACCGCATGCATCAAAGTCAACGGCACTAAAAGAGGGTTGAATTTAGTCCTGTTCCTCTGTTTATCCATCCTGCTGCATTATGTCTTTTCCTTTCCTTTATTTTTGCATTCCACTGTCTCACTTCAGTACAAACTGTTTGAGACAGAGGCTCCTGGGGGAGCAGCTGGAGATTTGAAATTCACATCACTGTTCCCCTTAAGCCTGTCAGATGATCAGATAGCCGAGGAAGTGCTAATAGCTTATGCTCTGGTGAAATATGTTTTTCTGTATATGATTACCTTTGTATTTTGTTCCCCTTATCCCTGATTGTCAGCATTTTAATTAAAAGTAGAGGTGTGAGAACATGGGAAAACCTGTCTGCAGAACAAGGCTGACTTTGATTTAAGTTAGTGTACTAAGTTTGTAAATGTGGAGCCCAATTTTCTGTTGCTGTCTTCTGCCTGGAGTGAGACCATGGAGCTGGATGCTGAGCAATTCACTTTGCTTCCTGAAGCCCTTGTATCTCTCCAGTAGGCCAGAGGGGGTGTACAGAGCAAATAAACTTGATGGAATGTTCCAAAGGTACTTTGAGCTGCTGTTCCTGCTCTGACTAAAAGTTTCTGACACTACTACAACACTGGGAGACCATTTGGTGGCTACTCAGCTCCTCAGCATCTACACAGCCAGAGTTCTAGTGCTCAAAGGCTCTGTCTCATCAGCTTTATGGCTGGATTGGGAAGATTTATAGCCACAGATTTGTCTTCAAAGGAATACTGACCTTGTAGACAACACGATATGTAATGTGCCTAATTTCTCAACTGCTCTAGTTCACAAACTTCCATATGTTAGTGCAAATTAATCCAGTGGTTGGTATGGAGCATATTTGTGTGACTTCAGCCACCTCTGCAACTTGCAGAGGGAAATCAAGGGCAGGAGCAGACAGGAGCAGACAGAAGCCTCTCTAATGAGCACAGCTTGAGTCTCTGTGAGACCCCTGGCTGAGGAACACCACACTCACATGTGGGCACACGCTCCCCTCCTCTGCAGGGAAAGTACTACTGAAAAGGTTGGGAAAGACAGAAAAAAGAAAAAAAAAAAGGTAACCTCTTAATCTGCCAGCACAGTATTTGCTGGTTNGTAGACAACACGATATGTAATGTGCCTAATTTCTCAACTGCTCTAGTTCACAAACTTCCATATGTTAGTGCAAATTAATCCAGTGGTTGGTATGGAGCATATTTGTGTGACTTCAGCCACCTCTGCAACTTGCAGAGGGAAATCAAGGGCAGGAGCAGACAGGAGCAGACAGAAGCCTCTCTAATGAGCACAGCTTGAGTCTCTGTGAGACCCCTGGCTGAGGAACACCACACTCACATGTGGGCACACGCTCCCCTCCTCTGCAGGGAAAGTACTACTGAAAAGGTTGGGAAAGACAGAAAAAAGAAAAAAAAAAAAAGGTAACCTCTTAATCTGCCAGCACAGTATTTGCTGGTTTATTACCAGCTTTGGTGGTACCTTACATAAAAATCCCCAATAACCCCATTTAGTGCTGAGAGCCCTGGCTTTGATGGGGTTGGCCTGTTCAAATCTGTCCGAGCACAGTCATGATCAAGAATTAGATCTCTTCCATATGCGCTGGGAAGTCCAACTGGTAGGAGCCACAGTCCTGTACTGGATTCAGCTTTGTGTAAATCACCCACTTCTGGAGATGAATATTTTCCTCCTGAGTTACAGAAAGGTTTTTTAAAAGTAGCCGATTTCTAGTGAGGACTATAAAATAGAAATTGTGAAAGAAAGAGAAATCCTGATGTTTTTCCTTGTTGTACAGTACTTGGGATTGTTAATTTACTTTTCTCAGGATTTTTATGATCAAAAAATACCTTTTTGATGTTAAAAAATTAGCACTTCATCACAAGGGGAAAATGCACTATTTTATTATAAATCAGTGTGAAGATCACATTTTGGTGGGATTTTTAGGTGGAAACATGCTGTGAAGCAATGTCAGGGCACATATCTGATTGCTGAGGTGACACAATCATTTGACAGAAAATATTACAAGATGAAAGGAAATAAACAATATGATAAAGATGAAAGATGATGCAGCAAAAATACCATAAGGAAAGAAGTGAGCATGAAATAATAGCATTAGGACACAAGAAAATATGATGTGATGGAAAAGAATTAGCCTGCTATGGTTCCTGATGCTGCTGCATAGGAAGAGTTGTTATGATGATATATTGCAGAGACAAAAAGCAATGCTGGATTACTCAGAATAGGACACATAAATGGACAAAGCAGAAAAATGCTGCCATACACTGGAAAGAAGACAAAGTGTTTTTATATTTATACTTTAATGATCTCATTCTAATTCCATGGAGCTCATGTCAGTAGCAGTGTTCATATGGACACTTGTTCATTGAAATATTTATTTGATATAAATAACCTTAAGGTCTCCTCAGGGACAGAGGGAGGCAGGAGAAATTCCCTGCAAGTGCTCAAGCCCTACTCCAAGTGCTGAGTGGTGCAGGATTGATGCCTGGCTGGGATTTGGGATCATCAGGAAGGGCCACACTTGACCCCCACCTGCGTGAGCAAAGACGAGATGTGCTTTATTTCACTGTCAGCTACCACGCTGCTGGGGCACTAACAACAAACCCCAGTATCTCTGCTGTGTTTATATATTGCTATATTTAAGCTGAGGTAAAATCACTGAAGTTTAGACAAATTTCTGTTTCAGATTGTCTCTGTGACTTTTAGGATACCGGGTTTCTTTCTGTGGCAGGAAAGTAGGTTGCTGATATTCTTGGTTCATCTTAGCTCACAGAGGTAAAATTAGAGGCCTTGAGATTCCTGCTGGTAGAACAAGCTCTCAATTTCTCACTGTCAAAATTCAATCTGATTTCTATCTTTTTCACTAAAAAGCTGTAAACAGAAAATAAGCAATTCCTATCAAAGAGCTGTATTTGTTTCTGAGGTATATACATTTGGCTGGTGGATGAAGAAAACCTCAAAGTAATTTAAATTGGGTTTTTTTAAATTTCATTTGCTAGCAAATTAAGCAAAAATATTTATGCGGGACATAACTGTAACCCAATCAAAAGAAAAGAATCAAAAAGAGAGAGGCTGATTCACTGTTAGATCACACACAACTTCTTTTCTTTCTGTGGCCCTGGGTCTGATTTCTCCTCCTCATGCTGGTGTAACTTTGTCATCCTGGTTATCCTTTATCTACTGTGGTGGAAACAGGAAGGCAGCACATATTTGCAATGAAGAACATATAATTAAAATCAAAACCAGAATCTCTTTTTGCAGTACACAACAATATGAGAGCTATCAGGAGCCAATGGGACTGCCTTGATATGCCAACAATATAACTCCACTTTTCATATGTGGAATAGCAGCTTTCGAATGTATAAACTAGATTTTGGGTACATTTTTGCATTTGCAAGCCACATTTTGAAACCTGATTACATTTTATTTATAAAGAGACATTGAAAAATGTGTAATATTTTCAAATTTTTTAAATTGTAAAAGAATGGTGGGTTTCTTGCAACAGTTTCTGCATTACTCAGTTTCTCAAGGGAATCTTAAATGTGGGTGATTTCTAGTTTGGAGTTAAATCCACACTGTGAAGTCCCCTTCAGCTTTCTCAAACCTTTGAGAATAACACCTGAGCTGCATACTTCTCCCTCTTTACTGACAGATATTCAAGCAAAAATGTTGTTCAGTTTAGAGTTCCGTGGTCATTTAAGATTTTCTATTTCTTTGTTACACAAATTTATTTACAGCTTTTTTTACAGTGGCAGCTGAGTCTTTACTCCGACTCCTCTTCTAATAGATTTGCCATAGGGACAATAGATTTGCCATAGGTTTGAGAACCTCCTTACAGGGACAGAGAGCCCGGGGAGAGCCAAGCCTGTCCCTAAACCCCAAAGGAACCAAGAAACCCAAGGCTGACCTTTAAGAGTTACCTATTTATTGTATTCTCGCAATCTCTGTTCTTGTTCATTTTTTTGCTCCTCTTGGATTTTTCATAAGAACTTCAGTCACATTTCTTCCCTCCCTAGCTTTTGCTGCTCAGAATTATCAAGATAGCCTAATTAACTTCAATTCCATCAGTTCTGTTTGCAATATAAAAGATGAATGAAAGACAATGATCATGTTCCAGCTAAATATAAAAGTCCAGCTGCAGTAGAGAGCATGAAATCCTTAAGAAAACATGCAGCAAGAATTCCAATTCTCCAGAGCATTTCCCTGTGCAAGTCCTGGATCCCACCATCTACAAAAACCAGCCTTTAAAAAAAAAGAAATCTAAAAGCATGTGAACAAATAAATGAAATAAATGAAAAATAGAGAGGAAAGGAAACATGACACTTGATGAGAGGATGGCAAAAAGCAAGCACATGGCAAATATGGGGCTTGCTCTCCACAGCTTCCTTGATGGGAGTTGCTGACATACTTCAGAGTAGAACATTGTCTGAGGAGAAGCATGGAAGAGAACAGAGAGCAAGATCTGAGCATTAAACTTAGTGCCTTCTCCGATGGGCTACACTGGATCCTTGTAACACACTGGGGATATTTGCAGTGCAGCATTTAATGGCACTGAAAGTCATGCTTTCTCCTATGGTGTGTTGAGGAAGTGCCCACTGTTTAATCGAAAACCTGTAGGAGGAGGAGATTTATCCACAGCTGCTAATGGCTTTCCTTTGCTCTCCCTGAGATTCTTTATTCATCCAAATATATAGCTTTCTACCTGAAAAATATTTATCAGAATGGAGAGACACACTAGGAAGCTTCTTCCCAGGAGGGATTAAATGACCACAAATCTCACGACTTTCAGGAAAAAATGTAAAACTCTGTAATTTATTGTAGCTTTTTTTATAAGTAAATCAACAAGAAAAGAAGAGCTGAGAAATAAAACAGAAATCTTCACCATTTATTACACAAATGTTTGAGGCATTTCCTGATCTAACAGGTTATAACTACAGAGACGAATAAGCTGAAGAGCCACATACAGAAAAGTTTAAGTAAATTGAGATATTTCAGTAAATTCTTATGTTTTTCTAGAGAAGAGGCCCTGTGTTAAGATTCAGGATAAGAGTTTATGGCGGAATCAGGTTGAAATCAGGTCTGTGCTCTGACCTAGAATGTCTGTGTGGCTTCAAGCAAGTCCCTTTGAAGCAGATTTCGAAGTTGCTTACACACCTAAAGAAACAAATCGAGGTGTGAGTCCCTCAGGTAGGAGATGGGCATTTTCATGCATTTGAAAATCCCACTTGGCACCACAGCAGCCATTTGACTCTATAACTCTCCAATAGTCTATAAAAAATTCAGTCCTTAATCCCTCTTCACCTCAGTAGTAAAACAGGAACAGCAGCATTTTCTTTCCTGTCCAGTCTATTTAATTTGCAGCTTAAATCACATTAAATCAGCTTAAAGCAGGGATTCTCTTAGTAACTACTGCTATGTCCTCCAGCCTTCTCCAGCAAATAATCACCTTAATTCTCAAGGCTGGAGTCAGAATATTCCAACATCCTGGGGCTGCAATATAAAACTGGAGGTCTGGTGAGAAGAGAGCGAGTGATGTAGAAGGAGAAGCAGCTCCAGTCTGTGTTCTCATCCAAAGAAGGTGCTTTGGCTCTTGATGCCACCAGAAAGCTGAAGGGTAGAGAGCGATGAGAGTGTATAAAGGTGAAGTGGTGAAAGGGCAGAAAAATCACCTCTTTTTTAAAGCTTTTTTAAAGCAGAAATTCAGTTCAGTTTTGCACAGAAATCAAAGTTTACTGTGGAAAACCTTGCAGAAAATCCATGCAATAATGCAAACAGGCAATAACTGACCCTGCTAACATATGACTCATTTTGTACCTGAGCATTGTGTATAGCTGAGAATGGGTTGGGAGAAGGGAGGGAGGGCAGAGCAGCCTTCCAGCCAGGCTGCAGGATGAGATCCAGGGAAGTGTGATGGACTGGCTGATGGCAGTGATGGCAGGGCAGAAAAAGTCCCCTTGGCACCAGCATTCCCCTCCCACACAGACCAGCACAGGAATTCACACCCTTGGGACCAACAGGAACCTGAGGGTGTCCAAACTGTGAGGAAACCTGAGCCCAAAAGGAAGAAAACTCAGAGAACTTGGAAAATGATAGGCCTGAAAAGGCATAGAAAAGGGTATAGAAAACAAAATGTTGTGGTAAACAAACTTAAAATACAAACAAAAACTCAGGGAAAAAAAAAGGGAAAGCAGGCTCTAAATTTAACAAAGCATTAGCAGTTGGGCATGGTGAACAGCTGCATTTATGAATACTCTTCTCAGTTCTAGATATCTGAAAATCAAGATTTTCCTTTGCCCAGGACACAATGATACTGTTTTCTGTCATATTTTTGTGCACAATTTCTGCAGCTGATCTCAACCCTTTATAGTCTTAGTGATAAGAATCCAATTTCCCAGCTGGATGTCCCACATGCTGGGACTGTCATCTTCCCATCACATTGTCCAGACAGTCAAAGCTCCACAGCAAATTCCTTCACTTTTGAACACAGGGAGCTGTCTACTTCGTCAAACCCTTCAGAGATGGATTGAAAAAGCGTTTTTTATGGTACCCTCATGGGTTTGATGAATATTCCAACCAGCCAGTGCTTCTATTTTCAAAACAACAAGGTGAGGCTGAGGCACACTAATAGTCCTTCAGAATTTACAGACTGAGAAGCACAGCACAGACAGACCCTGGGAGGTTGTCTGCATGATAGGGGTGAATATTCCTGAGCCCTGAACTGGTATAAAGAGAGACAGTTCTGGTGTCAAAGCCACTAAGTTGTGTTATTCTGGGACTCCAAATCAAGACAGGCTCGTGTATGGAATCAGGGGGACCTGAGGCTCTGAACTGTCTTCTCCTGACTACACTGACAGATCTTAATCAGCCTTCTCGAGGTCAGCAAGAACCTATGACAGAAATTCTTGCTGGAAATCAAGCTTTTGGTTTCCCCCTCAGGGAGCTGTAAAAATGCAAACAGATATAAAAGATACTTTCATTTCATGAAAATATTTTACATTTTCTTCCTTATTCCTCAATTCTGTCTGATATACTACTGCAAATTACAATTAATGAGAAGTTTGTGCCATCACTTCACACAGTTTCCGCTGCCTGGATCTCTGCATTAAATTCCATTGCCCCAGTCACTGTTGTGTCTCTTGTCATCCTACTTTCAGCTATTTGAAAACAAAGAAACAAACAAAACCATCCTTATTTTTGCAGATTAAAAAAAAAAAAAAAAAAGGGTGTTTGTGGAACTGAAACAAAAACTGTAGCCAGTTAGTTATTTTGATTAGCTTAGAAATAGAAGAGTTGGCCACAATCAAACGGCTAACAAGGCAGAAGGACAGAAGCCAAATGAAGAAACAGTGATGTGTTAAATGAGGAGAAGTCACTCAAAGCACGTTATGCCATCTATTTAAAATAGTTAATAGACTTTCTCAGAAAACTTTAGAAATAATTGATTGGACATATATGTATTTAAGAGATGAAATTCATTAAATTTATTTAGGTTAATTTACCCAACCCCCTTAATTCCTTACTAATTGGTGATTATTTCTCAGATTGTCTGGAAATATACACAGCCTGAAGAAGGGGAAATTAATAAATGCTCCAGCTGCAGTGTTATTAAATAGGACACAAATGAAACAAAGCTCACTTTAACAGTCCAGAGATCAGATTTACATTTAGTGTTGCAAAGCAAAAAAAAATTCCAATCAAGTTGGATTTTAGAAAACAGAACAGTTCCAAATGTTATTAGGGTCTGTGTTTTCAAAGCTTTTTCAGCAGCGCCCACCATTAGAGGCTGCTAGCAGCTTAAAAGGACTGAAAATCGCATTTTTTTCCTGAAACTAATACTGGAACTTTTTATCTTTCCTGACTTATACAGAATTTATTGGAGAGACATAGATCCCTCAGTGAGGTTCCCATATCAGATTCCAGTTCAGCTCTGTGAACAGTGCATTATTAGTGCAATATTAGCAATAATCCATGGATGTAGAAAAAATATTAGACCACAGATGGAGAATGGACTG
>VYZQ01028219.1:12629-30462 GCA_013400655.1 Mystacornis crossleyi | reverse complement strand
CCAGACCTCCTCCTACTCCTGCATGCTGCCCACCAGTCCATCGGTGAATGGACGGAGCTATGATACATACACCCCTCCTCACATGCAGACACACATGAACAGCCAGCCCATGGGCACCTCTGGCACCACTTCCACAGGTGAGTGACCCCAAGCTCCCCCAGCCTTCCTGCCAGCGTGGCTGCCTTGCTCCAGCCATCGGGCTTTTCACATGTATTCGCTGTGAGAAGTCTCTGCCCAACACTGGGGGAGGTCTCTCTGTTGCTGCCATACCAGGCAGAAGATGAAAATATATAACCTTGCAAAATAGAACAAAAATTCTGATTTTTAAGCTGCTTCTGGAGGGGTAGATGGAAAGAAAGATGATTAACAGAGGTGGTGTCAAAATAGCAGGACAGAGGCAAGCTCTTTAAGTGAGCCCCCCATCCCTCAAAATCTTCCCTATATAATTAGATTTTAAATCAGCATTTATTTCAGCATTCAGTTTCAGCAGAGATATCCCCACTGGTGAGGTTAAGTGTATGTGAAAGTGTTTGCAGGACTGAGCACATTTTTATAGTGTCTGTGTCAGATGTCATTTGTTGCTAAAGACTTGAAGTTATCAAAGAGGCAGGAAACCTGTAGAAATATTAGCCCATGCATAAAAAAGGCAAATCAGGGTAAAAAGGGCAAGTGTCAGCATAAACAGGAGCAAACCAGACACTCTTCAAAAGAATAGACCTGTTCAGTGTATTTTGGGCTGAATTCTCAACTGATACAAACGAGCCGAGGCTCTGGCGTTTATCTCAAAGTATGACAGTTTATTCATAACAACAATCAGTGAGATGTGCATAGTTTTAAAAATATATACACCCCCCCCAACCCCCAATTCCACAGGCTGGTAGATGGTGAGATTTAATGTTTACTGGAATACAAGCTCAAATCTGTGAAACCATAAAGCAAAAAATTGTGCTATGTGTAGAAAAACTAAAATATTCATTTTCCCTCTCAATTTTCAGGTCTCATTTCCCCTGGAGTGTCAGTTCCAGTTCAAGTTCCTGGCAGCGAACCTGATATGTCTCAATACTGGCCAAGATTACAGTAAAACATGTGTTAATTCCGTAAATGACTATATGGACAACAGTTGGATGTTCAGCAGTATTTTATAAAGGAAGAATGGCTCTCAGAGTACTTCTGTACTGCAACTGTGCCCTATGCTGTAACACATGGAAAAGACTTTCACATGGACCTTTGTACACTGAAGGCATTATATCAGTTGGAACAAATCTTCATTTTGGTATCCAAACTTTTATTCATTTTGGTGTATTATTTGTAAATGGGCATTTGTATGTTATAATGAAAAAAAAAAAGAACAATGTAGACTGGATGGATGTTTGATCTGTGTTGGTCATGAAGTTGTTTAAAAAAAAAGAAAAGGAAAAAAAAAAGAAGCCATGATCAACAAGCTTTGCCACGAATTTAAGAGTTTTATCAAGATATATCGAATACTTCTACCAATCTGTTCATAGATTATGGATTGATGTTCCAAGTTTGTATCATTCCATTGCATATAATTAAACCTGGAACAATACGCACTAGATTTATGTAAGAAAAATATCTGTTGGTATTTCCAAAGGTTGTTAACGGCTGAAGCTATGTGCAAACAGGGGTTAAGAGAGAGCTTCGATGAAGAAAAGAGTTTGATAGATAAAAGGTAGATTGTGTCTTCGATATAATCCAATTTGTTTTATGTCGAAATGTAAGTATTTGTCTTCCCTAGAAATCTCCCAGAATGATTTCTATAATAAAGTTAATTTCATTTATATTTGACAAGAATATTCTATAGATGTTTTATACACATTTTCATGCATCATACGTTTCTTTTTGGTCGGCAAGAGTTAATTGTTCTTAGATATAGTTGTACTACTGTTCACAGTCCAATCATCTTTGTGCATCTAGAATTCATTCCTAATCAATTAAAAGTGCTTGCAAGAGTTTTAAACTTAAGTGTTTTGAAGTTGTTCACAACTACATATCAAGATTAACCATTGTTGATTGTAAAAACCATGCCAAAGCCTTTGTATTTCCTTTATTATACTATTTTCTTTTTAACCTTATAGTGTGGTGTTGCAAATTTTGTTACTGTGTTAGGTTAATCTCATTAAGTTTTATTTTGATTTTATTTTCAGTTTTCAGTAAGGAGGGATCCTTAAGAAACGTTTTTATAGACTTTCAGCCCTTCCACCAGCCTGTAATTTGGGCTAACAAAAAGAAGATAGGGTCACGTATCTAATTGCAGCTGAGAGCAGGACGACGTTGTTTATTTAGCTCAGGTTTCTGGAGATGCTCTAAATGAACTCCAGAATCCGGCAGAATTTCCAGTGGGGAGTTTGCACTGTGCCAGTCAGAGGTGGAGGAGCGGTGCACGCCTGTGTCTGTCTGTTGTCATTGTACCTAAAGTGCGTATGGACGCACATACACGCAGATATACATCCCTGACTTCCAAAAATTGTTTTTGTTAGGATCCTTAAAAGGGAAAAAACAGCCCAGCTGTGTTTTTAACAGGCTCTTTGGGAGAGTGAATGCCATCCCTTTATATTGCCACACAGCACAATCTTAGTGTAATTTTCCATTGAACTTGTAACCTGGTTAATACCTCAATGCGCTTTGTGTGAGGGTTGTTAGTGTGGGCGTGGGTGGAGAGCTGCATGTCAAGGAATAATGAGAGAAGACAAATCAACAGGCAACAACAATGCGAGCTGGGACTGGCTAGTGAAAGCTAAAGGCCTTTAGTCACTGGCAGGGAAATCTAAACATTCCCATATCTATGAAGCTGGCTCATTGTGCTGCAGTTGTTACTCTCGATGCTGTGCTGAAAAAGGGATCTCATGATTAAAAAGCCAATGTGCAGGGAGTTTTGAGTCAAAGCACAGGCATCACAAGCAGCCTTTGTAAAGCAAAGATACCATCTAGGCTGGTTATGTTTTCCTTTTGGCATATTTGTCACTGCAGATAGCACTTCACTGGAGACTTGGGTCAGCAGCGCTGTGCTGCTGAGGTAGTTGCAATGCTGCAGATGAGATTAAATGCACATACACTCTGAATCCTTTAGGGGAAAAGAGCAGCTTCACTCAAAGCATGAGATGATAGTTATTAAAATGAAGAGTCTAAAGCGAGCAAAAATGAGCTTAGGTTTCTTTTTAATTGATACTGGTCAGTTTAAAGTATATTTGTTATCCCAGCATAACATTGTTTTAATTACCTGGAAGTCACCCATTCACAAATATCAAAGAAACATCAGTTTTTAATTTTTTTTAGTATATATTTTTATCAGACCTACACATTATGTATTTATAAGAAAGGGGTAGATTGCATTAAACACCACAATAGGCAGGTGCCTTCTCACATAGCTAAACTGATTCCAGGAACAATTAATTACAGGTACAAACCCAGCGCTTCTAGAGCTAATTACCGTGTTTATACCTAATAATGCAGTTTGTTACCGAAATGCCAACTTCTGCTCAACCAGGAATGGAAAAGAGCTTCCCATCCCTTACTTCCCCGACAACTTTTGTGCGCTGGTTGCTGTTTCTGCAGGTGCCGATGCTCGGGCAGAGGCAGCTCCCCATAGCTCTTTCTTGCCCTTCCTGGCTCTTCCCGGCCTTGCAGCTCCACCGCCCGTGGTCCACCCGCCGGTGGCCTCCATCGTGCTGTCGCCAGCCCTTCTGAAGCCTTTCTCTGGCAGGCTGTGCCGGGGGCTGCGGCCCCGCGCCTCCGCAGCCGTGCGACAGCGCCGTGCGTGCGTGGATGGACCTCGAGATCATTTCAGTGACAGCCTGGCTGGCCGTGGCGGAGAGGAGACATTTCTGGCTCACTGGCTCCTTATCGTGCCCTATGGAAGGAGGTCGGCGGGGAAAAGTCCCTGGCTGGCTGCACATCGGGAAGAAGCCGGGGCATTCGGCGCCCTGAGCGCTGCTGCCCCCAGAGCCGCTGCCGTGCGCGCCGGGGGCTCTGCGGGTCACGGGCGGCCTCGCCCTGCACGTCGCGGCCCCGGCCCAGCCAAGCGGCATCTCCCCGGGCGGACTGGGGCCGAGCGAGCGGGGGTCCCACGCCCCAGCCCCGGTGCCGGATCCCGGGCCCTACCCGGGGGCCAGGCGAGGCCCCGGAGCAGCCGCAGTGCCCAAGCAGCCTGGGAACACCGCTGGGAGCGGGCACGGGGGGTGGTGCGTGGCTGCGTGGGGCAGTGCCGCCTCACCGGGCACCGCAACCAGCAGGAGTGGGAAACGAAAATCTTCAGCGCGCTCTGAACAGCCTCTAACACCCATTTTCACCCCCCTTTTCCTCCAGAGCTGTATTACCAGTGAAGACTGAAATCTGCTGTGATGTATTTGCTCAGTGTAACACAGCAATTTCCAAGGGTCTCCTCTTTTTACCGCTGAAACTAGTGGGAGTTTTGCCATTGATTTCAAAAGGAATGAGACATTTCTGTGCATTTGGTTAAAATGTATTTCATAATAACACCTTATACTTTATTTATAAGCCCCTCCTAAGGCATTTCACAAATTATAGTCACACAAGAATTGATGTGTGAGTGCTGTCTTAATAACACTGTATTTTGTGTTTCAAATATTGTGTTCTAGATACAATATTTACATTTACAAGTGAAAAGGCTGCTAACCTAACAGTTATTGTTCAGAGCCGACAGATGATGAGCCATACATGCTGATGGCGAAGCAGACGTGCATGGGTGCCACACGTGTTGGAGCTGCCTCGAACCGAGCGCATACCGGCTTTAATTGTTTTTAAAAGGTAAGCACGAGCCAGCATGTGCCCGGCTGCAGGAGGCAGGGAGAGCTGCTTTCTCACCCAGGCTGGAGCACTGAAAGGGGATTTCCCCTCTTTTTAGCTAGGCTTTTTATTTACAAAATGAGCAAAATGCCCACATGGGCTGGTTCACTTTAGGCAGCCTAACATGGGATTTATCTGTGGGGGCAAGATTACAGTAGAAGACAACGACCTGGGACTGATAACTCATTGCCTCCCCCGGGCTTTCCAACCACTGGAAGTCCTATTTCATTCACTTTCAATGGCCAAAGGTGTCTGGCTTTTATTTTTATAATTGATTTTTCTGGTATTACTGACTAAAATATATTATCTCCCTTTTTCAGGGTAATATGTGCAGTTTAGAGTTATGCTAAGGTTTAAATTTGTTCTACTTTTCCGTGGCAAAAACAGCGCTACAAAAACTGAAAATGGATGGTTCTTTTAATGTTTTTTTCTCAGTTCATTTCCATTTGCTCTTGTCTTCAGTTTAAGCAGTTGAGCATTGTGCCACGTGCAGCTGATAAGCCTCCTCTGCTCAGGGAATGGTGTAGGATCTTCTTTTAAAATAACTCTTCTTTGACAAGACACCTGCTTGCTTAATGAGCTCCTGCAGCCCTGTTTCTAATCAGAAGCGTGATTGGCACCTACAGACACCCGAAACAACCCTCCTCCCCAGTTAGAAACAATCGTGTGAATTATGGGTGCGAGAGTGGAGTCTGTGATGGCTGTTTGGTCTCGTTCAGAGAGGGAGTATTTCTGTGTCTTGCCATGGACAAGGACTCCCAGACGGGAGTGTTTCTCTGGCTGAAGAGTGCAGGAATCCCTAAAGCCCTGCACTGCTCAGCGTGGTAGAGCCAGAAGACATGTTCTCCTCTTTGGATGGAAAACAAAGCACGGAGTACAGCTCCTTTTGGATTAATGCTGGACAATGGTGTTAGGGAAGTCTCTCACATACGTTACTGTTTAGTATTTCTTTGAGAAAAGAGCAGAGGTGGGAGGAACCTGCATGAGATGCACAGTAGTAAAGATAGTACAGATTGGATAGGAGCCAGGTTGGCAAGTTCTTGCTTTAGAACGTATCTTAAATTAATTCCTCCCCCAACATTCTCTTAGCTGTGAGGAAAGGAAGAAAATCCCAGTGTATCAGCAGACAGTTAGGGTAGCTTACCCCACGTAGTTCACTATCCTAAGATAGTTTGCAAAAGCGATCACGTGGAAGATGAAGGTGCTTTCACAGGGTCTGCAGAAATGAAACCTCAAAGCAATGAAAGCATTTGATCTATTTATTAATAGGTACTGCTGATGTGTTGTAGATTTCCATGAAACCTCCAGCTGCCAGAACCCCTGTTGTTTCTTTGGAAGGTGGGTCTTTGGAGAAAAGTCTCCAAGAAACCTCCTTTCTTCCAAGTTTTTCTATGAACCTCTGATGACTATGTTTTAGCATGCAGAGAATTTCAGGGCCTTCTGTATTGTTCCTTTTCCCCTTCCTGGTTATATCCCTGGTGAGAGGATCATGATTTTGAAAATGTGTCTGATGCTGGTGGGCTGTGTGCTGGAGCTGCTTTGCCCCCACAAAGGACCATGATACTGTTTTTGCTGGGCTGGTAGGGGTCTCTAGTACTGGAGCCTCAGCTCCTACACTGAATTGCAGGTGGGTCAGATGGTGAGCAGAGGTTTTGTGAGTGACCCAGGAGGATCCTTGTTACCTTCAGATGCCTGACAGGAGCTGTAAGTTGCATGGAATCCTCCAGCAGAGGTTGCAGTTGCCTCCAGGCACCTGACAGACCTCACGTACACTCCGGCAGCTAAAATTGGTGAGGGTTGCAAATTGCAGCCCTTCCTCTCCTGGGACATACAAGCTTTTCCAGCTGCACCAGAGATGTTTGTAGATTCACAGATAACCTCCTTCAGGTCAGGCCTACACCAATGGATTTTGAGAAGTATTTGAACAGTTATTTCATAGAAATTACCAATAGGGCAATAGAAGGACTCTGATTTACATGGAACAGGGTACAGCAGATAAACATGTTCATCTTGTTACAATAAATATGTTAATCTATAATGAGTGAAGAAAATCTATATTTCTCTCTGTAACTTTATGTTTTACCTTTTAGATTTCACTTGGCAAAGTTGAATTCATACTCTGTATTCTGCAGCTTTGTGTTTCGAATAATGCAGGGGAGGGTTTATTTATTTTTAAAACTCCCCCTGTCAGACTGGATTAAGTAAAAATCCTGTCATTTAAATTTTATAAATTTTTTTTGCTTTTAAAGAAGCAAGCTGTCCACTTTGATTTCTCTGAATTTAAGTCAACACTGTTACTTTGCAAAGTACATACTCAAACCCTTAGATTCTTATTTAAGTTTTTGTTGGTTCTGATGATTTCTTGAGTTATGATTCAATTGCTCTGTGTGAACTGCTGTTGCTTTACACCTGTTTGGGCTAGAATATATTTAAAACTTCATGAGACTTACACAGTCAAGGACTGTAAAATAACCCCTCTGAAATAATTGTGGCTCCCTCCACTCTGCCTGTGCTTCCATCCTCTTTCCCTCTGTTTTTTGGGACAAGTTCTATTTGCTTGTCTAAAGCCGGAGCATCAATAAAGATTTTTGAAGCTCCTCAACCACGAACTCTGGCAAGTTGTGATGAAACCCCTGGGTTTGAGGTGGCTCCTGGGAAGACTTCCACACAATCTCCCACACAGATGGACTTACTACTCCACCATCTCCACGAGTGTGCTGTCAAAATCCTTCTCGTGCTGTCAAAATCCTTCTCACTCAAGTAATTTTCCAAAATTGCTGAACTACTGTCAACATAGTCTGGGAAGCACCATAAATGGAAATTTCATCATACTGGAGAATTCTTCCAAATGCTTTCCTCTCTCTGTCATTCCCTATCTGGTCTTGGCTGAGTTGTTTTATTTGCTAGTGCTGTGTCCGGCGCTGGTCTCCTCAGGACAAAGAGAGATGAGGAGCCCCTGGAGCGGGTCCAGTGGAGGGTAACAAAGATGATGAAGGGACTGGAGCATCTCTTATGAGGATGGACTGAGGGAGCTGGGCCCGTTCAGCCTCCAGGAGAGATGACTGAGAGGGGACCCCATCAATGTCTGTCAATGTCTGCAGGGAGGGTCAGAGCACAGACCAGGCTCTGCTGGGTGGTGCCCAGCAATAGCACACGAGGCAGTGGGCAGAAACTGATGCACAGGAAGTTCCACCTGAACATGAGGAAGAACCTCCGTCCTGTGTGGTGACGAAGCACTGGAATGGGCTGCCCAGAGAGGCTGTGGAGTCTCCCTCACTGGAGACATTCCAGAACCATGTGGACACAATCCAGTGCCATGTGCTCTGGGATGGCCTTGATTGAGAAGGGAGGTTGGACCAGATGACTCCCTATGGTCCCTTCCAGCCTGATCCATCCTGTGTTTCTGTAATCAGTTCACCTTTCCCAAGTGCAAGGCCATGCTGCTGGCAGGACTTTCATTACATGGATAGCAGAGATACCTTTGTGTCTGACCAGTTCATCTGCTGGATCCATAGAGATGTTCAACGCGCCCGGAAAGGAAATGGATGCACCAAAACTTCCCTGGTCAGGAATGAAGTGCTGCAGCTGCCGTTTCCAGCTGTGGTTGCGAACTGGAGACAGTGGAGCTAGAACTGGTGTGAAGTCCTGTTAGAACGATCCCTGTCCTACTGATTTGAAACAGGTCAGGAAGCCAAATTTGTTTTGTAGTCATGCAAGTTCCAGGCCAAGAATGATGTCCTGGACAAACAAGCCTATGAGTAGAAGCTCTGACATACTTTGCATTAAATAAATGCATTCGAAGAACTGCTGAAAAGTTTCACCCAAGCAATGTATTTTAAACAAGTTTACCGCTCTTTCTCTACACAATAAACTATCTCAAAATATAGGCACCGAACTGCTTGATTTCATATCTAAATCCAATCCATTCATCCTTTCTTTTCTTCTCTAAGTCCAGCCCTGTGCAATTCCAGCAAGAGCTTTCTTTAGCGCATCTGCTTCAACTTGACTTCAAAAGAAGTCCCTGAAAGTGCACCAAAGTTCACCCATTTCAAGACTTTTAAGAGAATACTCTGACACTGTAAGTGCTGAGAACATTCTGAGGGCATGAACACTCAGACTCAAACTCTGCCAGCATAAACATTTTTTTAAAAAAATTCTTGCTATATTTTGGATTTTACATTTATCTTCGATGCCAGAAGACATTAAAATACATTTTTTTTATTATATAGAGGAATATGCAGTTAAAAATTCTCCAGATCTTCTAAATTGTAAAAGATCCTCTGAACCTTACCCTATCAGGTTGCTTCTGGTCTAAACTATCACTAACTTCTCTGGAAGACTTTTCAGCTTAAGTTCTGCAGGTCCAGAAAATCATCATGCAATAAAATGTTGAAAATATAAAAGATGTCTTTGTTTTGATATGAACAGGGGGTCTGTAAATTAGTTTGATGTGCCTGGTAACTTTCAAAATTGTTTAAAGGCAGAGTTTAAATAAGCAGACAAGTTTTCAGCAGATACTCCAGGATGCTTGATGCCCAACAGTCCTGAAAGATCTGTCTACTCAGATGCTGCAATATAGGGTTTTTTTTCCTCTTTTTTGGGGGGGAAAAGAAAAAGAGCCTAACATTTGCTTATAATAACTAGAACCTGAAAAAAAAAAGTGGTGGAATTTTGGTTTCCTTCCCTTCTTCTCTCCCCCACCTCCGCCATTTGAGATGCCTTTTTTCCCTGAGATGAAGAGGATTCACTTTCACTCTTCTTTTTTTTTAATGCAGGTACATTTATTATTGAATAAGCACCACCATGTGCTCAGTGTGATTAAAAAAAGGAATGCAGGCAGGTCTTGCACTCATGTAGTTCACAAGAGAAAATAAAAATCCCAAGAGGTGCATGGGGGATAGGACTTGCTTCCACCATCTCTTAAAGGCGTAAAAAGCATCTCCTTTCCTATTTCTGTTGTGCTCTGTAGTTATGAAGTTTCTCCAGCACAGGCAAAAGAAGAAGAACACTTGAAGTAAATTTCTAATATATGATCCTGGAGAAATACTTGTTTGATACATGTGAGTGTGTGTGTTTGAGTTTAGTACTTGTAGTACACCCACATTTTTAATGGAATGTGTTACAACCTTGTGGTTTCAGAAAAACTTGATTAGCAGTGCACCTTCCAATACCAGCATGGTAAACGATTTTTGTAAATTTTGCACTTTCCCAAAAGCTGTGTTTGGAACAGCATCACTATTTAATATTAAATTTAAATATTAAACAAGTTGTGTACTACCACAGGTATCAAATCCGGAGTAGCTGAATGCCCATTTTCAGATGCTTGTAGCTACTGTTACAGAAAATTGAATTCATCTGCACCCTGGAAATTGCTTTTGAAATGTCTTTACAAACAGAGAGAAAGACTAATCTATGATAATATTCTTCTCATGTTCCAAATACTTATATTTTGAAAACCTCAACACAACAGAAATTATATAAAGAATTCTTATTTGACATCTTAAAGGCACAACGTTTGAAATTTCATTACTGCTTTCTTGACTGTGTGTCACAATTCTGTAAAGATCAGGCTCTTGTGCTGAATTGGGAACGTCTTCACTGGGATGAATCTATTGTTTCCCTGCTGAGTTTGGTGGTTTCAGTTTGTAGCCAGCTAAAAAGTAGGAAGTTCTACTTAAAAAATTGCAATAAATAAAACCCTCTCATTCTGAAATCTGTGTGGAGAGGAGCCCTCTGAGCACAAGCGAGGATGGCACAGACTTCCATCCAAGCCAGCAAGGGGCCTCTGGAGATGCCAAAAAGAGCTGGTAGCACACTGCCACAGCCTGTCAAAGGAGGCTGTGCCCATTCTTCAGTTACCTGAGCTGCTCCCCTTAGTTAAATATTTGTCTTCAAGTCAAGGGAAGACAGAACTGAAGAAGGATGTTTTGTACACAGGACCTTGACAGGCACAGAGCGGTTACGGGGAACAGGCACAGAAAATCACCAGGTAAACATTTCCCAAGTCAAAACTGCTGTTGGTGCCACAAATGAAATCTATACTTTATCCACACTCTATCCACACTGTATCTACATTTTATCTACCCTCTATCTACCCCATATCTACACTCTATCTACCCTCTCTCCACATGCTGTCAGGTAGCACATACAAAGCTCTGTCTCACCTATCAGCTTGCTGGATTAGCCAAGTCACTGTCACATGTTATTGTAACTGATAGGAGATTTTGGAAGGAAAGAGAAATTTTGCTCCATGTCTTTGCCTTAGGTAAACAACACTGTACATCTGCATTCTCTAACACTCACTTTACAAAGCACATTTAGTGACTCGGAAAAAACCCAAACTAATGCAGATTTGCAGAAGGAGTTCCTTTTATTACTCAAAATACTTGTCAGCTGTAATATTACCCTCCTGAAGTTTCTGAAGCTGAAGCGTTACAGATGCACAGGGCACACATACAGACAGATACACACGTGGGATACACACGCTGCTCACTAATAATTTTCAGGCAATATCTTAGCTAGAAATGAGACTGTGACTTTCACGACATATTCTTCCCTGTGTGCTAAGTCAATGACCTATCTAAATATGTTGGCAGCAATTTATACGCACTGCTACTTTATATTCCACAAAGAAATACCATGTTTTGTGTTATTTACATTAAAAAGATGTACTATGTAAAACTTCACCTTTGTTAAGAATCACTTTATCCTAAGTATTTAAATTATTTCACGCTTTCAAAAGGCACAATTATGTATCTAACGAGAACTTCCATTCAGTGTTACACATAATACAAAAAGAGAAAAAATGTTTGAGACATCAATGATAATATTTTAAATATGTTGGCATAGGAAAGTAGATGTCTTTTTCCTTCACTAAACTGACAGTTCAGTTCTGAAACTTTATTTTGAAAAGGTTTAAAAAGGATTTGTGTCTTTAGAAATAAAAAATATAACAGGCATATCTAAAAAATATAGAAGAGAAAACCTGATTGTTACTACTAATGAAATAGCTGATGACAAAATAGTAGTCTTTTTGATTTTGATCACAAAAAATAAACTGGTAGTGACAGGATATGATGGATAGATTTGACATCCTGGCAAATCACTGTCATTGATTCAATTATTCTAATTCAGAATAAAAGCTGTATACAGTATGTGTTTATGCTACAGTGGAGTTTTTTAAGTGATTGACATTCATCATATTAGTTAGACAGTTTTAAAAGCTATGTCTTTGTTTTACACAGCGTTGTCAAGAAAAAAAATAAAGTAGAACCTGGATTGCAGGAAAAAAAAAAAAGCAAACCACTTCCCCAAGTCTTGGTTCCAAACCCATCAAAATATGTTACCATTATTGCATCCTATTAACATGTTCTTTGAAGACTCAATTTCACTCCAGCCATGTAATACTCTATTATAAAGACTAAATTTTGAAACTGTAATGCAATCTTACAGCTGGGTAGCTTGGAAGTTCTGCAGAGAAGAAGATATTACCTTTCAAAATGGAAGTCAGCCTCAGAAGAAAGAATGCAAACCACTTTAATTCCCAGGTCAGCTTTGCTTTACTGTTTCTTTGTTTGATGAGAGCGACACAGGGATACATACAGAACAGTTAGAAGTTCACAAATTGTATATCTGAGGCTACAAAAGCCTGAATTACTTGTATATTCTGCCCTGCTTTAGACCAGCTCGCTGTGATATCCTTCCCCGAGCTCAAATGCACTCTTCTGGTTTCCCAGCATTAATGTAGCTGTCGGTTTGAATTTCAATCTTGAATTATGTCTGTTGACATAATTTCATAGTGCTGACTTCAATTGTTTAGGATTACTGTTTTGAACTACATAAGGAAATCAATTCTTTCCTCTCTGGTTAGGAAATTCCATTCAAGTGCATTTTAATGCATGTAGTAAGCCATAAGGCAAAGTAATTATCTATAATATATTCTGATTTAACCCCCCCCATTCTCAATTACTGGCATATTAGAATAAAAACGATCTCATATATTCTTAATTTATTATTACATATTTAATAAACTGATGAAGAGATTTCCTGAAATTTAAGAATGGTACTTCAATTACAGAAATGAATGCTTTTAAAAGTGTGTAGTTTGCTTTTTGAATAACACATGACAATGAATTGCTGAGCTCCATTCCTTTATTTCAATAAACCATCCAATTCATTATTCATACAAGATATCATATGAAAGTATATAAAAATTCTTTTGGGAAAAATATCCCTTCATTTTTAATGTTAAAAAAAATGAAAATGAAAGGTATTTTGTATTTTAAGGAAAGTAACAAAATACTCCCTGTTTCCAATGGAGCAGAACAATGGCAGGACCCAACACAAAAGAAGCTTTAACAAAAAGCAAAATCCAAACAAGACCAAAATTAGTACAAAGAAACCAGAACATTACCAAAAAAAAAAAAAAAAAAAAAAAANAAAAAAAAAAAAGAAAAAGAAGGCATCATATGACAACATGTATTTTTAAAGACTGCTGGGTCAAATCATTAAGAAAAATATTTATATAAGTCATTAACACTCCTAATTAGAGTGTCACATAAATCTGAGTGAAACTGCTAAGTAGAAATCACTAGAAGTCCAGGTGCTTCTTGCCGATGGCCATCGCACCACATCCTGAGCTCAGCAGTTTGGCGGATCCTGCCAGATCCTGTTTGCTCGCGCGGCTCACTGTGTCTGACAAGTCTGGAGGCAAATGCAGCCGCTGTGGCAGGAGATTTTCAGGAGGGAGAGGGAGAGAGAGACGGGGAGAGAGAGGGAAGAAAGAGAGAGAGAGAAAAACATGGAGAAAAAAAAATAAATGCAGTAGAAATCATTTTGCACAGCATATTTCAAAATGCGGTCTTTTTCCTGACTGATCCATGTTTACTCACACGAATAAAGCACTTTCCAGACTCTCTTCTAGGCTGACCTGGCAACAGTTTTGTATGTTTTCAATATATTGGATTCTGTAAATTGGAATACATTTTTTCCTTATGAAAATTTTCTAAACAAAATAAAAATTTGCTCAAGGTATTTAATTCTATCTACGAGCATTTTTCCTTTAAAAACCAGTGTTTTACCTGCACATAAACCTCTACATCAAATAATTTGATTTCTATAGCACTACAGTGTAAGTATAGGTGTACTTCAAATATGCACACATGTTGACAGAGTCTGAAAATAAATTATGTGGTGGTCAAAAGATGGAGAGGGCTCACCCTGGTTGCACATTATTCTGCTAGATGTTTCCTCTTCATATTCTACTGATAGCAGCTAATAAAACCAAGCAGTGACAGTAGTTGCATTTGTATAAGGCAATCATATATGTTAATCAAAGCTTGCCCTCCCCAGTGAATTGTAGGAACATTAAATCCAGTTTACAGATGGGGAAACAGAGACACAGGTTATATGGCTGCCCACAAGCACGTGGTACTTGCACAATAAACCTTATTTTTCAACTATGACAAAAATATTTCCACCCTCCCTCTGAGGGAGATATATAAAAGACACGACATTACCATTTAGCTTTTGTAAAGTAAGGTGAAAATTAATGTAAAACTGAGGCTTTACTTGCTTAATATCTGGCTTGCTTTTGGACACAGCGAGGCACTGAAAGCTGGTCAGATGAGACAGTTGAGCATCTTCTGCACAGTGCAATAATTTATGAAACTGGTATCATGGAAGGAGCATATTTCTTGAAAGATTTAGTAGGCAAGGGCTAAACTGGGTGGTTCTTTTAAAATACACATGCTTCTGAAGGGAACAAGGGAACAGTAGCGGCTGCAAAACTGTGTTATGAGGCTGTGTGGACTATCCTTATTCTCAGCTTTTGATACATTTTTGCTTTTATTACATGTAAACACAGCTTCCTTTTATTCAATACTTTTGGAACTTTTGTATCATAAGAAATCAATTAATAAGCATAAAAAATCCTTGAATTTACAATGAGCTGACTGTGGAATTCCTTGCTGGTTTTGAGACTGTGCAACTGGGTGTAACTTGAGAGATGTTCCCAAGGGCTTCCTGCCACTGGCCACTCCTGGCTGCTGGCAGCACTGGGAGAAGAACTGCATTGTTGTTTTCTCCAAGGGAAGGAAATGCATAAAGCAATGCATGAGGAGGAGGAAAGCCCGTGTCCAGGGTGAGATGCCATACCCCAGTGCTGAAATAGGAGAAAGGTGTGTATTTATTGACAGCACTTTGCCTGTGAAGCACAGCTCAAGCATCAACCCCCACTCCCTGTAAATACCACATAGTAACTCTGCAGCTCTGACACTTCACTGTATTACACCAGTGCTGTGGCAGAGAATCCTTCACTCACAGTTCTCCCCTTACTCCAAGGAAGGTTAAACCTGGCTGTGGCTGTGGCCTGTAGCTCGTGATGCCTCATTTCTGCCTCAGCACAGCACAAACAGGGCACGAGTCTGTCTCCTTTGGCTGCTGAGCAGAACGTTTGCTGGGAAGAGCCAATGTACAGCTTGGATTGTATGGGAGGGGCTGTAACCACTGAAAAGCAGAGGAGAAGGAGAAGCTGGCAAGTACAGGGGCGCACTTGGCAGATCTTTCAATCACATTTTCTTTCTTAAAAGTGTACAGTACTCTGCTGGCAGGGTCGAGGGAAAGCGGGATGCGGGAGGCGGAGAGACAAGTGAACTATTCCAACCTTCTCCCACTCCCTGTTGGCATCTCTGTGCCCTCACCAGGAGCAGCAGAGGAGGCTTCCTCTAGGGAACATGTAGTAACACTGCCTTCCTCCTGCAATTACTGACCCTTTGCCAAGTCTGCCAAATGGATTCTGAGCAAGGTGATGAAGAGCAAACAGAACCAAGACTCAGCAAACTCGTCTTATGCAGGGACTGACTAAGTATCACAGACAGGGAACAACTGCAAAAAACCCCGCCACACCTACCTGGACTTAAAAGTGTGGTCAGAAAAGAAAAAAATCTTTTATATTTACACAGTCATTTGGTCAACGCTGTGTTCATACGCTAATATATATTCTAAACAGAAAATAGACAGAAGAATGTCTATAAATTTGCAAAGATATAGATAGGAAAAGTAAAAAATTAAAGATCCTCATATTGGATGTTGGAAGTGAATTAGGCTTCCACAGATGTATTTGCTATGATACAGAATTTCACTATACAGGCGTATACTCTTCCCCCATCTTCTTCAGTGAAGAGGATGCACACTGCTCATTTAGTGACTGGCTATTCATTTAGTGACTGGCTATTCAGTATTTTATTTTCTTGTCACTGTTTACTCTGAACTTTCCTGACATATTTATTGTACACTCTTCAAACCTTGTTCTGAAGACAGAATGGCTTTTCAATAGCACATGTCACTATATAGCACTTGAATGCTTCACAAATACCAACTGTGTTATTTTCCTAATATTCTTGTGAGAGGAGGCAGCAAAGTTACCTCCATTTTAGAGACAGGGAATTGAGGCACATAAAACACATAGCAAAAGGTATCTACTAATTTCAGAAACAGAATCTGAGGCAGTTAGGACTTGCTTTTCCAGAATGTTTAGCATTTTATGGAATTTCACATGTTCAAATGCTAACTTCATTTGAAGCTGAGTGCTCAGTATTTCTCTAAGAATCCCAAGTCCGGCACTCAGAAAGCAAGAGACACAAAATAAGAGTATAGAAACACAAATGCTATGTTGAAGCAACATGACCACACAGAGGTTCAGTGGTACTGGCAGAGACACATCATACCTTCCGTGATATCTTTCCATGATATCCTTCCATGTCTTAATTATGAGACCATTCTTCCTGCAGTCCTTTCCTCTACAATTCATTCCTCTACAATCCCAACTTTCGCATTATAACAAATTGCTGGTTCTCCAGGAAGCACATTTCACTGCATATACCACATTCATCTTTATATCAGACGTATTCTGAACAACAAACCACACCAGAGTCCTTTGAAAACAACTGAGTATTATTCTGCCATTAAGGTCTGAATCACTGGACACACACATGCTCCCTGTGAACAAAGCCTGCGTAGGTATTTCAAAATATCATTCCTTACATTTTCTGTGTGGAGAAATTTTCTGTGTGGAGAAATTTTCAGCCCATATAAAAGGCTGAAAATATTAATCCTAATAAATATTTTAACACCGTTAAAAAATATTCCAAATGTTAAGCCACAAACAAACAGGAAATTCACTGCATGGCAATTTACAAACATCTACAGCTTAAGCAACTGGCCTTTACTTTTGGCACCAATAGGGACATTGTGGTCACTTGAACTAAGGCAATAAGTGATGGTATGAACAGGCTGTGATCCTTCTGGAACCCCAGCACCACAAAACAGACATTTTCACAGATATTTGCTGACCATGGAGAAACAACCACATTTAAAGTCCCAGTTAAGCACAAAATGTTTTCTGGTGGACAGACTTCTCTGCTATTTCTGACAGTCTGACCTCCATCCTTCTCAAGCTCTCTTTCCAGACCAGTAAGAGTCAGGATGCTTTTGCTCACATTGGCAATCCCAATCCTTGTCCAGGCCTTCTATCCCACAACCGGTTTTCATGACAAAAATGTCTCTTATCTGGTTATCTGCAGTCCCCAGGTCTCAGCTTTCTGCTTCCAAGCTCTTCATTCCTGTCCCTGACAGTCCTGTATTTCTCTTGCCTCTGTTTCCATGCCCTGCTCCTGTTCCTAAAGCCTAGGTTCAAATTCAGCACCAGGCCACCCTTCCTTGCCTCATCCCCTATTTTGTTCTGCTCCTTGTGGTCTCACCCATTCTTGATCTGTCCTCCTTCAGAGGAGTATTTTAAGGCAAAATGGACATAATTTGGCAAAAGTAAACATGCAAGTGAAAATAATTCTATAATCACCCTCCTTGGATAACTTCTTAAAACTACATCAATGAAAGGTAAAGTTTATCAGTGAAAATCTAGGGAATGCTGGAGTAAACTTCCTTTGTGGAAAGTTAATTGTGTATCTGCACTATTACAGTGTGCGTAATTACATGGTCACACAGTGTTTTC
>VYZQ01028217.1:1925-16058 GCA_013400655.1 Mystacornis crossleyi | reverse complement strand
GCTAGCCCTCCCCCGATATAAAACCCTCTGTCATGCTGAAATCCAGGTCACTCCTCTGTGGACCCTTTGGAGCTAATAAGGCCTCTGAAACCCACATGAGTGATCCCTCCTTCCTTCTTTGCTCCTGCAGACGTGGATCGATCTCGGGGGCTCCTCTGCCGTGTCTGTGTGGACACTGCTTTGTCCCTCAGCTGCTACAGGCTACCAGGACGCCTGCAGTGGGACACGGTGAGCCAGGGCAAGGGCCAGCCCAGCGTCACAGTACAACACCAAAGCAAATAAAAAGGAAACTGCTTAATTAAGCACACAGACCCACAGACTCACAGTCCCACAAACATTAAGTATTGTGTGGCAACAGGGACATCAGAGAATATCAGAGCTTATCAGCTACTGAGAGGAGAAGCTCAGGCACTGCCTTGAAGAGGGTTGGCCTAAATTCATTACTCATACAAAGGGGGAAACAAGTGATGTGAGTATTTTGTTATATTTGCTGTGACTTTTGGAAGTGTATAAATCTTACTGTGGGATGTTTGAGGGGATTTTTGGAGTATTCAGGTGAAGACCAAGTATGGTAAAAGAGGGACAAGGGGCCTAAAAGGGTTAATGGTTTGTAAGCCTGCAGCCAGCCAACAAACCTGTGTGACAGAGCCCTACACCTGAGGGCAGCAGTCTGTCCTGTCTCATGAACTATTTCTTTTTTTCTTTGTAATCCCATTCTACTGTACATATGAGAGCTTCAAAGTGTGTAAATGATAGGAACTGGAAGAGAGGCTTCAAGTTAGCCATCTTGTTGCCTTGTCTAGTATTCATCTTAGAAGAAAGCAGTTAGTGATCCATACTAATCCATAGCTAATCCAGGGTCATATATTTGTGTGATGGATAGCATCTGAACACTGTTTAATCAAGGTATATTCAATCAATAGTGTAAGTAATTCTTGTATTCATAATCACTACATAATTAGTCAGTGTACATACAATGCGCATTTAATCATAACTATGAATAGAGTAACATATTGTCCTCTTGAAATATTGTAACAACTTGTTCATGACCTCAAAATTTTATAAGAATATTAGAGTGTATTGTCCAAGGGAATGTTCAAAATTGTGCCCACATTCCAGATTTGATTGATGTCTGTGATTGGTGGATCTGTTTTGTGAGCGAGGACCCATCACAATACTAGTAAGTTTAATGAACAAAACACATCACAGATGGAATCTGCAGCATGCCATGCCCTAAACAGAAGTACACTCATGATTTTATCCTCTTGGGGTTCCAAGCATCCGAAGGTATACTCAAAGCTTTATCATCCATTTTCCCAGCATCAGCAGTGATGTAAGATGTTACACCTACCTATCAGCCCTTCTGGGCTACTGAGAAATAGCTATTTGCCTTCGAAGTTTTTATGCCTTTTTTATTGACATCCAAAAAAAAATCAGCACTTCCCCAGTGTGAAACAGCCTTGGTGTTAACAAATGGAAGGACTAGGGTGTCAATATATATGCAGTATAAAATGCGTTAAAAGGTATGAGTGCAGACAGCTGGAGACACCATGAACCACAGAACTCACAGGCTTGTATGCCAGCACTGAAGAGGCCAGGGTGTATGTGCGAGTATGAGAGGTCTAAATGCCAAGAGTTAGGATAATCGGAAGTATGTACATTTCCTCAGTGAATTCAATCCTGCATGCATGTCACTGTGTTTAATTCACTAGCAAACTCAAACAAGAACTAACTGAAGAGTGGGAGAAGACCTGTACGTGGAAAGATGCAATGCCTGAGCCAGTGGCTGGGTGAGTTCAGTCTCTCATTCACAGAATGGATATTAGGCAGACTAAGACTCTGTTCTAATTTATAATTACAGAAGTGCTTCTGAGATGACTCTGCAGCATCAAGCTGGACTATCCAGAAAGTGGAACACCTGTGTACTGGGTAAGGAAGCCCAGCATCAGAGCATGAGTATTAGATGAAATTGCTGTGAAATATAAGCAAGATCTTTCCCCTGTCCTATGAATGTAGCAAAGTCATTCTTTAAAGCACGGTCTTTAAGGTCAGTCTTTAAAGCATAAACAGGTGACATTAAGTCCTCTAACAACAAAAAGTTATTGTATTTAAACAGAGAAGTAATTTGATAATTTAAAAATTAACACCTACTCAAAGCAAATAGAGGATTATTCTCCCTATATTTCTTGAGGAGTATATTTCTAAGGCAAAGTCTGAGAAATTCTTAAATTGTTTATTAGAACAGGAGTAAATATTTGATGTTTACTATTTTTATGCTTAATAGAGCTATCAACACACAGGGACAAGTGTTTTCAGGATGCACATACAACAGCAAGTAGGGCAACTGTTTTAAAATCAGATACTTCTTTAAGATTATTAACTAAACTATTGCTTAACCATAAAGTTACTATTTTACATATTCTAATTTAATTATAAGTACTTGTAGCAGTTTGATGTTTTTAAGTCTATGTTTTTGTAATTGGGTTTCAAAAGAAGTATCTTCTACTAATCTGAGACAGTAAAAAAAGATACGTTGATGTCTTACACTCTTCACAGTATCTACTATGGGGCTATGGGCTGTGCTCTGGATTTGGGCTGAAAACAGTATTGCTAACAGAGGGATGTTTATTACGGAGTGGTGTTTGCACATCACCAAGGCCTTTTCTGCTTCTCACCCCAGCTGACCAGTGAGGGGACTGGGGGTGCACAAGAAGTTGTGAGGGGACACAGCCAGGAGAGCTGACCCCAGCTGACCACAGGGATATCCCATAACATATGGTGTCCTGCTCAGTATGTAAAACTGGGGGAAGAAGGCAGAAAAGGAGGGACATTTGGAGTGATGGCATTTGTCTTCCCAAGTAACTGTTCTGTGTGATGGAGCCTTTTTCCAGAGCTTTCTTGGAAACGGCTGAACAACTGCCTTACTCATGGGAAGCAGTGAATTAATTCCTTGCTTTGTTTTGCTTATGTGCACAGGTTTTACGTTGTCACGGGGTGTGTCCACACCCGGAGCTGTCCCTCTGGTGACCCGGCTCCCTGCCCCCGCCGGCGCCAGGACGGGTACGGCTTAGTCTGAGGACAGACCCCGCTGATCCCGTGGGCTTCTTTTCCTCGCTCCTTTGGATCCACTCCTGTGCTAAGCACACCAGCAGGCATGCGACAACGGCGAGAAGGAAGGGAGGACTCTGAGAGGGCATTGCCGACCAAGTTTATTGGGGACCCTGGCTGAGCCCCCTCACCCTGCAAGATCCGTCCCTGCAGAGCGCCGAATCCCGCGCGGACCGCTCTCATAAAGGGGGGTGGAGAAGGGGTCAGGAGATGAGGAAGGACCAATGAGGCAGATTCAGGGGATGGCTTGAGGAATAAAGGACACTTCTAGGGACCAATTCTCAGGAGAGGGGGGATTTCTGGGGGACACAGCCAACCACTCGACGCCCAGCCTAGGACTTTCTAGAAGCTAGGCTGGGTCCCGAGATGACAGACATGCCTCCCAGGGATGGGGGGAAGGCAAGGGACACGCCTCGAGGGAGGAACAACCAGGGGACATATCATCGGGGGATATAGGAAGGGGGTACATGGAACGAACCAACTGCGATACAAAATGCGAACTGAATATGAAATATAAATGCAAACAAAAAGGCACTGCTACATTACGTTACTTATTAAACTGTCTTCATCTCAGTTCATGGTTTTCTCTATCCTTCCGATTTTCTCCCCACCAGAAATTTACATAACTCCCAACATATTAAAAGGCAGAAAATTCCTGTAGTCATACAGGTGCTCAGAAACAGAGCAGTGTTGCCTTCGGTGAATAATGTCTTGTTCTTTTTAAAGTGGTTTTTACCATTGTTCATGTTTTATGTAAGTTGAAAGAGCTTGTATAGAGACTTGAATAGAGTGTATTTATTTCTAGTGATTCTACACTAATTTATATGTTGATAGTATAACCTGTTAAACTTCTAAGTTATGAGATGTAATCTCAATCTTTAGAGATATTTGAAAAGAATTATTCATGTTAAGTCCTTTCATATTCACAAGAACACCTACTGAGTTGTTCTTGACATTTTAATGAAAATCGTATTCTGATCATCTTCTGAAGAGTATTCTTTTATCCTGACAATAATTATCTGTAATATCAAATTCCAAAGCCATTGATTTTAAAATTTAGTTTTTAAAAAATTAAACCACTTGTTCCATCTCTTTCCTTTGGTTATATTTGAGACATGCTTTAATTCATCAGTCTTTACTGTAATTTCTTCAGTGTTAAGTAGTACTAACTTCAAAGGCTACAGAGGGTCAAGAAAAAAATAAATTCTGAGCTCAGAAAATGAATATGTAATTTTGTTTACTTAAAATAAGACACAAGTTATTATTTCATAATAAATTTTTGCAATTTATTTTTAATCTACATAATATTTCAACAGTTTAATGAAAATTCTTTAACCAGTTATGATGGTGCTAGCACTCACAGCCTGAAGTACTTAATTAACACAAAATGTCTCTCTTAAATATTGTTGCAGTGAAAAGTTTACTGTCCTAGTATCTCTTATCTTTCTTTTCTGTTGCATTCACCCTTGGACTGTTTCTATGCATTGATAAAGGATTGTGGAGCATGGCTATGACAAGTTGTGAGCCTCCTGATGTCTTTCCCTGGAATGCAATCATTGTCATGGTGAGAATTTCTTCCTTCTCTTTGTCTGGATGACCATGATGTCAATGATGATAATTCGTTCTTCTTTGCCCACTTAAGTTCACTGTTCACCTCTCTTCATAAATACTGGTCTTTCTCCATCAACTTGCAGCTCTCTGTTATTTTCAGCTTTATTGTATGCACGTCTTTTAATATGTTAGATACTTATCTTTTTTTCTTATTGCCCCTAAAAATGACGTTCTCCACTTCCTGAGTTTACACTGTTACCACTAACTTACCATGCAATGAGCTCTTGATAATTCCGAAGCCCTTTTTCATCTCTGATATCATCTGGCCCATTGCTTCCAGGTGTCTGTTTTCACCCCAGTCTTGTATTCCTTCACATTCATCATAACCTATGCAGAGGATAGCGGAAAGGCTGTGGATATTGTTTACCTAAATTTAGTTAAGCCTTTGACACTGCTTCCCACAAAATTCTCCTGGAGAAACTGGTTGCTCATGGTTTACACAGGTGTATTGTTTGCTGGGTAAACAACTGGCTGAATGGCTGAGCCCAGAGGGTGGTAGAGAATGGCCTTAAATCCAGCTGGCTGGCCAAGGATGATGAGTTCTCAAGGGCTCTTTCCTATGGCCAGTCCTCATTAACACCTTTATCAGTGATCTGGGTGAGGGAATTGAGCACACCCTAAGTAAATTCGCAGATCAAAGGAAGATGTGGGAGTGGGAGTGTTGATGTGCTGGAGGGTAGGAAGGATCTGCAGAGGAATATGGAGATACTGGATTGATGGCTGAAAGCCAACTGTAAGAGGTTCAACAAGACCAAGTTCCAGATCCTACCCTCGGGTCACAGCAAACCCAGGCAATGCTGCAGGCTGGGGGCAGAGTAGCTGCAAAGTGGCCCAGTGGGATAAGACCTGGGAATGTTGATTGACAGCTGGCTGAACATGAGCCAGCCTGTGCCCAGTGGCCAAGAAAGTCAATGACATCCCGGCCTTTGTCACAAAAGTGTGGCCAGCAGGACCAGAGTAGTGATTGTTCCCCCCTGTATTCACCACTGATGAGGCAGCACCTCTATTACTGTGTTCGATTTTTGGCCCTTCTCTTCAAGAAACATATGGAGGTGATGGAGCAGGTCCAGAGAAGAGAAAATAAGCTGATTAAATGGTCTGAAACACAAGTCTTAAGAGGACCAGCAGAGGGAACTGGGGTTGTTTAGCTGGAGAAAAGGAGGCTCAGGAGAGATCTTCCTGCTATCTACAACCACTTGAAAGAAGGTTGTGGTGGGGTATGTGTCTGCATCTTCTCCAAATTAACATGTGATAGAACAAGAGGGAATGGCCTAAAGTTGCACCAGGGGAGGTTTAGGTTGGATTTTAGGAAAAAAATTCTTTACAGAAAATGTTATCAAGCTCATTAGAATGAGCGGCTCAGGGAAGTGGTGAGTGTCCGTCCTTGGACGCATATAAAGGAAATGTAGACATGACACATGTGATGTGGTTTAGTCGAGGACTTGGCAGTGTTAGGCTAACGGTTGTACTCGATGATGTTAAGAGTCTTTTCATACCTTAATTGTTGCGGTTTGTAGTTTCTGCCGGTGGAATGGCAGCAGCAGCCTTCCCAGAGAGCTCAGCAGGGCTGCATGCCCTGCACAGTGCTCCGGTGAGCTGTCAGCCCCACAACGCGGCAGTGATAAAGGAGGCGAAAAGACTCCCCACATGGGGGCTTCAGAGGATCTTTATTCACATGGTCCCAAAGGCAGACAGGACCACATGGGCTAATTCCCCTAAGCAGAGAGAGCACCACATGGTATGAGGCTGGATTTTGTATGGGGATGAGGGGGGCGGAGAGACCACATGGACTAAGGGTCCCATGGCACAGGGGCGGCACATGGGTGGGATTAGGGTACAGAACAAATGGGGAGAACCGAGGGAGTGGTTAGGAATAGAGGTGGGGGGAGGGAGGACAACGTGGGGAGGACAGGCAATTTAGCAAAAAGGGAGTGGGAAAACACACAACTACACTTAATGTACACAACTACACTGTAGATATACNGAAAACACACAACTACACTTAATGATTCTATGACCCTTTAATTCTGTTACTCTAGGACCATAGACAGTTCTTTCTACGTAGCATAGCCAATTGCTACGTATATCACAGATAAAAATAAGACATAAACTAAAAATTACACAAAGGCTTAAAAATCACTGTATTCATCAAAAATGAAGACTTGAGCCCCTGTTGAAATTCTTGACCTTGTATAATTATCTTCTATTTTTCTCTTTTCCCATCAACCACAGTACTAAGGTTTTTTCACCAAATGCATTGGCAAAATTAACTTGTCAGTACAGCCATCTGAAAGAAATGAAGGCTTGTTAATACCCTGTTTGACCTCAAAGATTTGCAGCAGAATACATTACAGGACGATTTGACGCTCTCTGATTGATTTTGTCTGACCTTGTGTAAATAAAATGAAATTAAAATAGTAAAAACACTCAAACAAAAGAAAACACTTCACAGTGAAATTCTTTCACTGTTTTCTCCATCATGCCTGTCTGGTTAAGCCAAAACTTTTCTGTCTGTAATGCAAGTTAACAGCAAGTTTTTAAAACTGACTTAAGACACTTTTAATATGGCACTTGAATCCTACAGAAACAAGAGCTCAAAAATATCTGAACATGGGGTAGATTCAGAGGGAAAATAATTGTATCATTTTACTGGAAATGGGAAAGTAGAAGAGAGCTATAGATCAGGACACGAAACTGTCTTGAAAAAACCATGCAGGAAATCTGCAGAAAGAAATCAAGTAAGGTATTTTGTGAATAATAATCCTACAGGCATCATTCCTTTGTTTCTTTTTATTCTGTGTATTTTTATTTCCTCTACATTGACACCAAACATGTCCATCATACCTTAGAATCATCAACTTTTATTCCAAATTTTCTGTATGAAGAAAGGATTTTCTAATATTACTTTCACAATAACATAGTTCTTCTACCTACAGAGTTTACTTAGATCAATGTTATTTGTTTTCATTCTTCATCAAAATATAAATGTTTCCTTTTTTTCCAATCCTCCATCACAGTAATTGAACTCTGCTAAATTATTTTCCTCTCTGCATATGCAATCTTTCCTTTAAAAAAAAAAAAAAAGAAAAAAAGAAAAAAAAAGGAGAAAAGAAAAAATATATGCCTGCCTCACCCTTTTCTCTATAATAATATAGAAATAATAGAAATAATAGAAAATAGAATATAATAGAAAAACCCTTAAGGTGATAATCATCTTTTTGCCAGCCTGGGCTGCAGAGAAAATGTTATTCTGTATCTTCTTAAAACATTCCAGGACTTAAATGGTTATCCCTGAAACTTTAAATGAAATTAAGCTATTCATTTTCTTTAATATCTAATGTTTTCAGCTATTCTGTGGTAAGTATATTTATTGTAAAATCTGTTAATGTCAAAGAAGATACGTGTATTGGGTTCACATGGCCTGGTGTTTGGTAGCAGGGGTGCTACAGGGGTGGCTCTTCTTAGAAGCTGCTGGAAGCTTTATTAGTGTCCAAGTTTCTTAGAGCCAGTCCCTGGTGGCTCCACAGATGGAAGTTCTGCTGGTCAAGGCTGGGCCAATTAGAAATGGTGGTAATGCCTCTGTGATAACAGATATAAGAAGAAATAAAAAAAAAAAGTGGTGGCACAGTTTTAATTTCAGCCAGAGATAAGCCAAGTGAGATCATGTGAGGAGAACAGCTCTGCAGACACCAAGGTCAGTGTAGAGGAGGAGGAGGTGCTCCAGACATCGGAGCCGAGGTTTCCCTGCAAGCCATGGTGCAGCCCATGGTGAGGCAGCTGTGCCCCTGCAGAACATGGAGGTCCATGGGGATGCAGAGATCCACCTGCAGCCCATGGAGGAGCTCCACACTGGACTAGGTGGATGCCTGAGNGGACCAGGTGGATGCCTGAGAGGAGGCTGCGACCCTGTGGGAGACAAGTGGAGAGAGGGCCCGTGCTCCCATGCTGGAGCAGCCTGTCTTTGAAGGACTGCACCCTGTAGAAGACTGACCCATACTGAGCAGTTTGTTGCCCGTGGGATGAATTCACATTGCAACTCTTCAAAAGGAGCTGTTGCTTGTGCGATGGAGCCATGTCAAAGTTCATGGAGAGCTGTCTCCCATGGGAGGGACCCCACGGTGCAGCAGGGGAAAGACTCCTCTACCTGAGCAGCAGGAGAAGCCTTGGTTGATGAACTGACCATAACCCCCATTCCCTGCCTCCTTGTGCTGCTGGGGTAGGAGGCAGAGCTGGGAAGGAGGGAGGGGTGGGAGGAGGATGTTTTTAAGGGCTTGTTTTACTTCTCATTATCCTGCTGGTTTTTTTAGTAGTAAATTCAGGTCATATCTCTAACTGAGCCTGTTTTGCCCATGATGGTATTTGATGAGTGATCTCTCCCAGACTTTATCCCAACTCATGAACCCTTTATTAAATTTTCTCTCCTCTGTCCAGCTGCAGAGGGGAGTGAGTGAGCAGCTCTCGTGGATGCTTGGCATCCAGCCAGTGTCAACCCACAATATGTGATTCATGCCTTTAGAATGTAGAATCAAGAGCAAAAGTGGAAGATAGAAACATTGTCTAACCAGGGAAAAACTCTCTGAATCCTTGAACCAAGGTGTATAAAACCAAGTTCCTATGTGGAAACTTTGGAATCTAGATTAATAATCTTATTTTCTAAAATGAAGATATCGCTGACTCCCACCGTTTTTCTGACAAACACTGTGAAAGTCTATGTTGAAATTCTGCCTCATATAAAGATGAATGCCTACAATAAAATGAATAATGTGGTCATTAACTCATCCCACCTTTTTCCCAAATCTGAAATGACCACCAAAAATAGCACACATTCGTCCACATTTGCATTGGATGCTGTGTTTTTCTGTTTACACTATAGTTGTAGAGTTGTTTTGTTTGTTCAATGCATGTCCGATACAGTGGAACTTGTCTGGGTTTGCCTTAGCCAGAGCTGTGTTTTCCTCCTTCAAAAATTTTTCTAATGGCTGCCTCTTGATTAACTTGTCTGAAGTTTCTGTCTCTGACTATCAAATATGGTAAAAACAAACCCAGGTAGTCACTTCACCACAAGTACTCGGCTTCCATGTTACTTGGAGTTGGCAGAGGCTCCTGTGCAATGAACAGTCCAGTCAAACTTTAGCTGGGGATGAACAAAAAGTAAACAGGCTGTGATAAGAATGTCCATGACAGGAGCTCCATTGAGGAGACTGAGGAGCAAGGGACCCCACCACGAAAATTGTTTCTACAAAGTGAAGATTTTAGGACACTGAATTCCCCCTCTGATATTCCACCAATTCCCTGCATGGGAAAGACTGTTTCCATTGACCATGAAATCCAGAAAAACATTGGAAGGATGCACAATTAGAGAAAAAGGGTAGCTTTTAGAAAGGAGATTTTTTTTTTTCCTATAACAATATTGATGTTGTTACTATTAGTAGTATTTTTATATTAGTTTGAACTCTGAGTGTTTGAATTACTGTAATTAGACTAAGAGGAGCTGTTTCTTGTATTTCAATTCAAATGTTAAGATTTTAATTAGTCCAAAAATAAATTCTTGGCTTTATGTGTATATGGCTTGCTTCCTTAGTGTATTACCAAGGTTATAAGTGCAACAATGATTACTGGGCAAAGGTTCAGGTATTTTTCTAGTTATAAAACTTTGCATATCATGGAACATTCAGAATTTTGGCAAGGGTCAATCTGATAATTTCTTAGAAGAATGCAAATTGTGATTATTAATTAATTCCTCTTTCTTTTTGTGTGTCTTTACATCTGATAATTACATTGCCATTTAAGACTATCTGAAGTAGACTTTCATTAAGAAATAAAATTAATTTATTATTAATTTTGTTTATCTTTAAGTGGTAAGATAGATTTTCAAGTTTTTGATAGCCGAAATGGAAGGGAAATTGACACATTAACAATATGCAGTGGCATTCACTTAAACCATCTGCATTTCGGAAAACTGGAAGTAAAAGAAAGGACAGAGACAGGAATAGCCTAGGAGAGAGCATATGAAGTTTGTTTTCTTATTTTCTAAGGAAGAAAATAATGAAAAAGTTGGAAGAGCTGAGAAAAAATCTGGTGATGTAACTATATCAAGAGAGAAGAAGAATGGTAAGGAAAAGTTAATCTTGCATATAGAAGAATTTAACAGAGAAAAGAAAGGGAAGTCTTCACGTGAATAAAATAAAAAAAAGACAGGTGAGGAAACGAATATATTAGATTATGATCCTTAGGTTCATGGAAAAGTCAAAAAATGCCACATGACTGAAGAAAAGGCATTAAGGATGGCAAATGCTGGAGTTACACAGAATATAGAGGTAATGGAATTTAGAACAAATTAAGGGAAGAACAGTTTAACAAGGAAAATCAAAAAAGTCAACAAAACATTACATCTCAGATCAAGTATAGAAATTAAAAGTATTTTGTATCTATTAAAACTGAGTTTACTAAACTTTAATGCAGTAATACAAAAAAGGACAGACAACCAGGTATTAAACAGAAGCAAATATGCAATATAAATTAACTCTGTTGATGAAAGAGAAGGAAGTACTGGAAAATAAAAAATTAGGCGCTGATAATGGACAGGACAACAATTAATGGATAAAATGGAACACTTAAAAAGTCCTGGTTAGAGTATTAATAAGAAGGAAAATAGAATAAACGTATGAATAAAATGAGCTGCTGGTCAAAACAAATCACCTTTTTAATAGAAAAATCTGAGGATGAAATGTTGAAGAGTGGAATAGATGAGTATGACTAAGAACCACACAAGAAAATAAGGACAAGGAAAAATAGATTGGAGGGACATTTTTGATATGAATATGAATGTGAAAATCACCATCAATGAGAATGGAAGATTGGAATCTTCACTTTGGTGCTTTCTCTCAGTCGAAGTCCTCTCATATCCCAGCTTGGCTGGATGAAATAAGTGCTTCTTGCAAAACTTTGGCAACCTAAGCAAGCAACTTTGTTATGTGTAGAACTTTAGCATGTGACTAAGAGGCAAATGCACACTCAGATTCCAAAACTGAAGCTGATTTAGGAAAATTAGTTCAAACTGTGCCTGCATTTAAGGTCTCTAAGTTCAAGGGTCATAAACAAGAAAGTTAAGGTCCAAATAGTCAATAGAATACAGATATGTAGATAACCATATTCATGAACTCAGAGGCATCTTTGACAAAAAACAAATTCAGGAACATGGATATACAGGAATAAATGTTTTGTTATAGATTTTCTTGAAAATACTTGCTGATAAGCTGGTGTTTCAGCTGAGAGCAAAAGAAACCATGTATTTACTTAGTCCTTTGTAAACTTGGCAACTTCCTCAGAGAGGCAATAATCCCAAAATTTCACTGACAAATGGACCTCCTAGAGTCTAGAAGGTTACCCAATTACAATTTAAAGAAATTTTTAGCAAAGATGATTGACTAAAAGTATCTGAAATGATTAGGAAAAGAGAAGGAAAGAGCACTTTACTTTCTAATGTGAGTAAAGTGAGGAGAATTATATTTGTCCTTCAGCTTTATGCTGAGTGGGAAAAGTTCCCTTCTCTCTCTCTCTCTGCTCCTTGCTTTCTCTCTCCCCTCCCTTACTCCTCTATGTGTCAATATCATATGAAAAATTTTATATTTGCACATTAAACAAAAGGTGCTCTTAATATAGAAGCTCTATTTTGAGTGCTGTCAACAGAAAATTAAAAATTGGTGTTAATCCTGGCCTGAGTCAAGGGAGTGGCAAACAGTTTCTCTTCCCGGGAACAAAGAAGGATTTCCAGAGAATGACCACTTTGAAAATCTCATCTATGTCAGAATTACCAGAAGCTAGCAGGTCCTTATGAGCTAAGAGCTCTTCCTAGCTCTGTCTAGGCACTGAGAGCTGTCCACATAAGGAAACTCTGTTATCGTGCCTGAACGGAAAACTGCTTGATCATGCATTCCCATCCTATATCCATCAAAGCTATTGTGAACTCTGAACTAACAGAGGAGAGTGTCCAATTTATTCAGAAGCATTTGAGATTTACTGCTGATCGAATCCATTTCTTCTTTATCACTAATGGATTCCATCCAACTCATCCTTAAGCATGGATGGAATAACCTTGTGTTTTAACACTTACAGCTTCAGATCTGAACTTCTATTGCAGACACTCTTTCTGCGAGTCAGTGGATTCCCTGGGCACAAGCAGGGAGCTCACCCTAACAAACTCAGTCACGATTCAAATGTTGAAAGTAAAAATTGTTTCCATTCCAAAATTTACCAAATCAGTGTAAGAAAGGACATAACAGGGGCCTTTGAAAGCAAGATCCATATTTTACATAACTTCCCTATAACAGATTTTCTGTAGCCTATAGAAAGTGTTGGCCTCTCCAGTATCTGACATATTGCCTATACCTGATTTGAACCTTGAGATGCAGGCATGAAGTTTAGTACACTGTTCAAACAAATGTCAGAATTATGTAGAATGGAGAAATAGGAAGTATTCTGAAAGACTGCCATCTTGAGATACGTAAAAGAAAAGCCAAGATTTTGCTGTTCTACATACTCAAGAGAAAAAGTTAGTATTTTAAAATCTTCCTCCTAATGTATGCCTTTTTATTCTTGTTAAGTTTCTAAATGCTGGTCTCAGCAAAACGAACATAATTTTCTTTCGAAGTAATTTACTTGTTGTTGTGTCCTGCAGTAGTAGGAGGGAGAAGAGAGAGATCCAGCATGCAGGGATGGTGCAGCAATAGTCAATTATTTTCTTATTTAAGAGCCCTTTATAGGATAATTTCTCATAGTTAAATTGGTCAGTTTTCTTACCACCCCTCACAGGGATTGGTCAAGCTATGTGCAAAATATTTTTCTCTATTAAGCTATAAACAACTTGCTGGTGTTCACAGTTTACAAAAACTTTACTGATAGCCCTCGTAAGAGGCTTTTCTCTCCCACGGGACCAGCGAGAAGCAAGAAAAGTTCTTGCAAGCAGCATTTCTGTATCCACAATTCCCCCTTTTTGTTTAAGATCAAAAGAGGTATTGTTTGTAATTCCCTGCGGGTAACCCTGCATAAGGTGGAACAAACGTAGCGCAAAGGGTCTGCTCGGTAATGGCCGGTTACCAAATAGGGCCTCATGCGGATACTGATACAGAGGTCGGTCCAGTAGTGGCCAGTTACCAGGCCGAGCCCAAATCAGGTGCTGCTTCAAAGTGGGCAGCGAGATTTTCCAGCAATGCCATGGGAGATATCTTAAGCAATCCCCGTTTTACATAACAATTCTACTAGGTATTAATTCTAAATAGAAATTTATATCTGTTATTAATTCTGAGTATATTCTTTAGGCTTTAGTTATCTGACTCCACAATAAGAATTTTAAAGTTCAGTTTCTGCATGTGGAAGGACCATTCGTCTGATTGTTGACATCCTGGGCATCATCAG
>VYZQ01028216.1:0-45575 GCA_013400655.1 Mystacornis crossleyi | reverse complement strand
ACCTATAAAAGTGTGAAGAACTCGAGAGTCGTGGTCCATCTTGGGGTCCATTCTGGAAGTAGCCTGTGGCTCCCCAGGGTGTATCTTTGAAGGCCTCTCAAATAAATCCCTGCCTTTATTCCTTACTCCTGTCTAGTCTCTGTTTCTAGGTAGCCACTCCTGGCATCACCATAAGGTGCTGTTTAAACACCCCCTCTGGCTATGGAAAGTGCTACTCCAGCAAGTGATTTAAAGATAAAACTCTCTGAAAAGCATTGGGAAGTGTGTGTTTATTAACACATCTCCTGGTTTTACTGACACCAGCAGTGTCAAAACCCATCCCCTTGGATTATTTGCCTTCCATTTAATCCTAGATAAGCACAGCTCCACGTCCCCAGATAAAGGAATGCAGCTACAGCTAAGCCCAAGATGCTGGAGAGACAGGGAAGCTTCCAAAGATGCAGGAACTTCTTCAGATATTTTCATCATCTGCTTTTGTTTCTTTCTCCCCATCCGAAGTACAGCTCCCTGTCCAGTGCCAGGACAAGCCCAACAGGACCCCACGGGAGACCCAGCACAGCAACAGTTGCTGCTGATTATTTAGAGAAAATAGGCAATTCTTTCCCAGGTACATTTAATTACACACATGTCTGAGCTGAAAATGGAGAGAACCACTTTAATTAGGATTAGTAATGAGCTGACACATCTTTGCAATATTTAATTATCGGACAACATACAAATATTAGACATTTTCCCCTCCTCTTTTTCACTGCAATATTAAGTTAATGAGAAAATGATACCGCCAAGGGAAGTATTTGCTAGCATGGTAAGATGACAAGGCTCTAGCAGAGTTAGCTATAATTTCTATTTGCACTTTCCTCTTTGGCAAGTGAGGGAATCACTCACTGCTGTGTGACCTGGATGCTGCTTCTGTTTGCCTGGCATTTAGGAAACTGAGCTTTTGTTCAGCCTTGCATGGGCAAACTCCTTGGGAAGAGCCATGTGGAGCCTACAGAAAGGATTCAAGTTTGTGCTCAATATATTACAGAATGAATTTATCACCTCTGTGATGGCTCTTACTGCTACTAATATGCCCTCATTCTTATTTTGTGGGGTTTTTTCCTTCCTTCTTGGTTATTAATTTTATTTTTAGCAGCAATTTCTCCCTTTCAGGTTTTGTCTCTTGTGCTCCTGCTAGGCAGCACCACTGCCAAGAGCTGAGAGTGCTGCAGGGAGCCCATTGATTGCCTGGCCAAACCTTTCCAATTCCATGCCCATCTGTGCTTCCTGCTCCTCTCTGGGATCTCCTGAGCATGAATTGCCAGCTGAGCAGGGACTAAAGGCTTCCCACTGCCAGAGAGCAGGGCTGGATGGGATACTGGGAAGAAATTCTTCCCTGTGCCTTTAAGAATCCTGGATTGCCTTTGAATCCTAATGAAAATACAAATTCAGTTGGACTCCCAGCATGTCATGGAATGGCCTGGCTTGGAAGGGACCTCAAAGCCCATCTCATCCCACCCCTGCCATGGGCAGGGACACCTTCCACTGTCCCAGGCTGCGCCAAGCCCCGTCCAACCTGGCCTTGGGCACTGCCAGGGATCCAGGGGCAGCCACAGCTTCTCTGGGCACTCTGTGCCAGGGCCTCCCCACCCTCCCAGGGAAGAGTTTCTTCCCAGTAACCACAGTACAGCAGTTTTCCTGCTGAGTTGTGACTTTGAAACAAATCCTGTTACGGATCTACAGCAGCGGTCTGGGTTTTCCTTGAACAGCCTGGCTGGAATCCTGGTGCACAGACCCCAGCTCGGAGCATCACTGCAGTGAACTCGTGCCAGAGGCTCAGGGAAGTGACAGCTGCAAATGCAAATTCATCAGTATCAAAATTCCTGCCTCCAAGTCTCCTGCTCCCTCTTGAAAAGACATCAAGCACCTTTTTCACTCCCCAAAAATAACTATACTGCTCCAATCCAGCCCAAGGGCTGCTATCACCAAGCCCGGCTCTGCCCATGTAGTCTGAGTTATCAGGTGAGCTGAACTCTGCTGAGCCAAAATCCCAAGGACACAGAAGCAGAGCACGGTGCTAAAACATTATTCAAATACACAAGATAAAGAGAAGCTGAGTACAGGCTTTTTATCAGGATTGAACATCAGACCAGCCCAGGGCTGTGTGTGACCTGTCCTAGGCAGTGTTCCACCAGAAAAGCCCTCACTCTGCACCCAGCGTGCCCAGCTCTCACCAAAATATTCTTGGTATTCATAAACAGTGACAATTCAGAAAGTTTCATTTAAAAACACGCAGCAAGACTTGTTGCCCTAGAAGAAGCCACAATCTCATTTGTGTAAGACTGCACAACCAACTACAATCCATTTTGGGGAGACAAGGAACATTCCTTAGGAAAAAAGCAGATCTTTCTCAGGATCAGCATAAAGCAAGGAAGATAATCAACCACAGCACCACAAACTGCCATGTGCTTGTACACGGAGTACAGAACTACTGAATGGAGCTGGCTTACGAGATTTATATGGGTTTACATGAGGATTATTGGAGTTCTCACAACAGACTTATTTATTATTATTCAGCAATCCATGTGCCCCAATTGAGGCCAAGCTGGCAGCTTCCAGGAGCTTCAGACCGAGGTTTCCAGCAGCTCTTGTATATTTATTATGAAAAGGTAATCAGCAGAACAAGTCTGTAAATTGTGCTGGGCCCATCTCCCCACTGCTGTGACTGACTCCACTGCACAGAAAACACTCCAAATATCAGCCTACCTGAGGGAGAATATACTGGGATTTTAAACCCCACTTGCCTTTCATTTCAACATTTCTATTTCATAAAGATGGGTTTCAGTCAACTAAATTAGTTTCCTTTAAAGCTGTCCAGCCACAAAAATACATCCTGATTCCACTGATCTCCAAAGGTGGGATTTTTGTTCCTGCTCCTACTGCTCCCAGAAAAAAGCCAGAGCTGATACCTGGACAGATAATACTATACTGAAATTATTTAATTTCTGGTAATTTGCAATGCTTGAAGGAAAAGCAGCACGATTTAATAACTTAGCAGTGATTTCATTACAGATCTGGTAGTTTCCATCAATGTTCAAGTAAAGGTATCCAGCTGTAAAATAAGAAGTTACTGTGGTGAGGATAATGAGCACAGCGGCCATTGTTTATTGATATGCTCTGGAATTAGCTGTAAGTGCTGTGCAGAGTGTCCAATTTCCCCAAAAAATCCCTGCCTTGAAAACACAGGCACTGGCTGCACAGCAATTACTGCATTCAGCAGGATGCTGATTTTGGTGAGAAAACATCATGAGAACAATCAAATGGGCAGCTGACAGCCACTTGATCCCAAATGAAATCCAGTTCATAAATGGCATGAAAAAAGGGAGCAGGAGAAACCAAAGGGGGTGGGATTGGGATTTTTAATGTGCGGAAGAAAAGTGAAGCTCTGTCTAGTGGAAGCCCCAGCTCTGCCAAACCCATCCTACTGTCACACCAAATCCAGAACACCAGGCTCCGAATCAGCCTGGACATTCCTAAACCCACAGCTCTGCACTCTGAAGGGAAAGAAGGGCTTTGATATAAAAGTTTCTGGAGGGAACATCCTTTGTCCTTAGCTGAGACCTGTCATCTGATCTCTAAGAAAAATTCAGCCTGGTACTGAGAGCTACTGAGCAAGGTCCAGATGTGTGGAGGTCCTACAAATTCCAGTGGAAAACTTGGGTGTTCAGAGCTGTGTAGCCAAAAACTGGGCAGTAGCAGCAACATACAGCAACAAGGAGGTTGCAGAGGTAGCAGAGGTAGCTTTAAGTGCAATTATTTACCTCCCTTGGTCATTTTAAGATCACAGACTCGGGGAATAATTTGGGTTGCAAGGGACTTTAAACTCATCCCATTCCAGCCCTGCCACGGGCAGGGACACCTGCCCCTATCCCAGGCTGCTCCAAGCCCCGTCCAGCCCGGTGTATCTGCAGAATCCAAACTCCCAGTTTGTCAGTAAGGATGATTAACCACTGCCTGGGGAAGCAATAGGTCTCAGCCACTTGAGATAATTAAAACTAACTCTGGATGACAAGCTCCACTTAAACTGAGATTTTGAGTCTCAGCAGGAGTGAGCAGTTATTTTTGGGCCCATTTGATCAAAAGGTCGTATTTGGTGACTAGAACTATTTCTAACAGTCTTCCAAGCCAAAAATTCATCACAGTACTATTAAATTAAGACCATGAATTTGCAATTACCCAACAAGCACAACACAAAGCTCCTGTGGACCAGTTCCAGGTGTCTCTCACAAGAAGATGGATGGCCTGAGCACCAGCAATATCCTCCAGGAATCGTCCAGAAGTTCCCCCTCAAATCCCACAACTGCAGCAATGGGGCTTTCTGTTTGCCTGCAGTCAGATTTTAAAGCTTCAGCTCTGGAGTAGAAAGGCTGCACCCAGGAGCATCAGTTAAGCCTCTGGTTATTGCTGAACAAGATTCAAGGAGTGCTGATTTCCAAATGCTGAGGAAATTGAATGTTTACTCATTCTACAGACCAAGCCAGAGGATGCAGGGTGGACTGACTGGAGCAGCACAGCAGAAAGTGGCAGAGTCAAATTCAGTTTTACAGCAAATACTTCTGCATATTTAAATTAATCCTGGGCACAGCACAGGCCAAAGGAAATACAGGAAATATTTTTAAAAACTGAAAGGGTTTACTTTTTATACTTTCAAAACAAAATATTTAACTTTTTAAAAATATAGTTCATATATATTCCTACAAGGAAGGTGGAGAGGGACTTTGGGCAAGGGATGGAGGGACAGGACACAGGGAATGGCTTCCCACTAACAGAGGGCAGGGACAGATGGGATATGGGGAAGCAATTGTTCCCTGGGAGGGTGGGGAGGCCCTGGCACAGGGTGCCTAGAGCAGCTGTGGCTGCCCCTGGATCCCTGGCAGTGCCCAAGGCCAGGCTGGATGGAGCTTGGAGCAGCCTGGGATAGTGGAAGGTGTCCCTGCCCAAGGCAGGGGTGGGATGAGATGGGCTTTGGGGTCCCTTGCAACCCTGTGATTCTGCACTGTCTGCTTTTAAATTGATAAAAAGCTCTTGAAGAATGTGAGAAAATGCATTGGGAAAAGTGCATAAAAAAGTGAAAAAGAAAGATCTGTAACTGTAATAAGCTGGTGAGTCTGAAAAACTATTTCAGTCTAAAAACATTTCAACTTGTCCTTTCTACTCAAAGAAGTTTTTTGCAATTTTGAATGAACCTGAGGAAACAAACTGAATTTCTGCTGTGGTCAGTGACCTTCCCTGGCCTCTCCTCTCACAAAATCCAGGAGCAGAGCATCCAGTACTCACACCTGACAGGAGCTCTATGTACAGCCTTCATCCAAGCAGTGTCTAATACACTAAGAGGCACTTGGCCATTAACAAGGAAACTGAGCTCTGAGTTTCAGGCAATTGGATTTGTTACTTGGCACCAGCCTTGGATGGGGCAGCAGATATGTGAGACACCACAGCCTGGATCAGTGTCTCTAAGAGCATCTTCTGCAAAGCAAAGATTAGAAAAATAACAGCAATTTCCTCCCTGCTCAGCACAAAAGACATTTTTATACTGCTGCAAATACTTAATTGTGTGTATTTTCATCAGGCAGATAACACTCAGAGCCTGACCTGTAGCTATAGTTCAAAACTTTTAGGTTGTTAAAGAACAGTTTTTCAAACAATTTCGTGTTGGTTGAGTTTTTTTGTTTGTTTGTTTGGGGTTTTTTTTGTGCAGTGGTTTTATGGAGTTGCTCTGTCAGAGAGAAAAACTGATTTGCAATGTGTGGCAGCAGAAGCAAAAAGAACCAGACTGTTTCTCAACACCACTAAACAATTTTACCAGTTTTATGTGACGTCCACAACAAATCCATGGACTTTCTACATTCTTAGCACAGACCTGCACAATTCAACCTCCATCCCACAGCTCTCCTTTATGAGAAACACGATTTAGGCTTCTCAGCCTGAAACTCAACTGAGAGCTGTCCAAAACACCTGCAACTTTATTGCAGAGAGAAATGAAGTGTTAATTTGGAGCCCTTCTTACCAAATTAGCAGGAGATAAGGTCAGGGGATCCAGACAATGGGAGAGCTGCATCAATTACGTGGTAGGTGAAGGTAACAGTGCTCACAGGGCAGAGAGGATGCTGACTTTTATCAGTTAATGGGAACAAATTTATCACCACCTGCCAGCCCACGTTAGAAAAGCTTCATTAAGCGTTTTGCAGCTCCCAGGGGTAAAGTGTAAAGTGAGAGAACCTGCCCTGCTCCTGGCAGGGGCACTGCCCCTGCCACCCCTCTGAGGAGGAAGCACTGAACCTGTTCAAGGAAGCTCACTCCAGCACCCCAACATTCCAGAGTCAGCCAGGGAGTCCTGGGGTACTGGGAGAACCAGGGCAGCCTGCCCACTTTGCACTGAGCAGAGGAGCTCAACCCTTCATCTCCAGAACCCAAGCCATGAACAAGACCAAGTCAGAGCAGGGCCCACTTCAACCATCCTGGTGTCTGTTGGGTTGAAGGCCCAGATGGCAAAGTTCTAAGTTGCCACACGAACTGAAGATGGAATAAAACTTCAGATAAAACCACCTTGCTTTGTGTGGGGGGCATTACTCAAAAATGTAAGTGGAATAATGAAGTATTTAGCAGGGTCTGTGGTGACAGGACAAGGAGTGAAGGTCAATTTAGACAAGAAATTGGGAAGGAATTGTTCCCTGTGAGGGAGGGGAGGCCCTGGCACAGGGTGCCCAGAGCAGCTGTGGCTGCCCCTGGATCCCTGGAAGTGTCCAAGGCCAGGCTGGACAGGGTTTGGAGCACCCTGGGATAGTGGAAGGTGTCCCTGCCCCAAAGCAGGGGTGGGATGGGATGGGAGGAGTTTTAAGCTCCTCTCCAACCCAAAGCAGTCTGGGATTCTATGAAATATTTTTCCCTCCAAAAACCTACTTCAGAAGGATGTTTCTGATGGTGAAGTCCTTCCTCATTACAGAGCACCTCCTCTCTCAGGAGCCCGTAGCACCCAAAATCCGAACAGCTGAACGGTTGAAGCGCTCAGGGCTGCAGCACCTCACACCATTTCCTCACCAGGCCCACAGCACTCTTGATAAAATCACTGCCAGATCCACCTGTAGGTTTCCTGGGAATCCTCTCCAGCAGACACTCCATCCCTCAGGTGATCCCTATTCCTGGTGGGAATTGCACTGTTAACCCCGGGGGAGGGTGGGCAGGCACAGCGCCCTAGTGCTGCTGAGCCCGTTCTGCTGCTCTCTCCGTGTTTCCTCATGTGCCAAACGTGTATTTTTCCTGTGATGAGGATCCTGGAACTGACTCAACTGCTCTGTAAACAAACTGTGCCATGTGAGACACCAACTTCTGCATTCTCTCACCAAAGCAAATCTCTTGGGTTTGAATTGTTTAAAGGGCAGCATTTAATTAATAACGAGACGAGGAGAGGGGGGTCTGCTCTAAGGGGAGAGCTCAGGTTGTTAAGTGTGAGCAGACTGTGGTCCTGGGGAGCTTTACAACATTCCATTAATTAACCTCTGTGCTCCTGACTGGAAAACAGCCCCGGAGAGCCAAATTTCCTGTCTCAGTTCCACCTCTGCAGACTTTCACAAAGGCAGGGTGGAGCTGACAGTGATGACTCGATTTGCAAGCGTGATGGGACAGTCAATAAATGAACCAGCTCAGGCAAATGGATCCTGGTGCTCTTCTCACTAGAATAAATACTAATTATGACAATTAGGTACTTGAATTAAGATGTATTACGGTAATATTTGAGGTCAATAAAAGTAATAATCACATTCTTAGGTGGCAGTTAAATCAGTCACTAAAAGGCAAAGTTCCTTTTCTTTCAGAGATGCAAAATGACAGAACAGTTTTCCAAGTGAAAATCCACAGACAAGGACAAAGCAGGGAAATAGATTTTCATGTTACACCCCACACTGCCAGTTAGTGATGGCTGTTGTCCTCCTCTTGAACTTTTTTACCCCAAAAACTGTTAGAGAACAGGACTTGGACTTTTTCACTCAAATAAATCCTTGAAATAATTCCACATTCTTGTAATTTATATAACAAATCCTGTATTTTAGCTACAACTTCTTCACTTTTTACCTCATTGATACGAGATCAAAGACAGGCAGAAATCAGTAATCAGTGAATTTCCTCTTTTCATGAGTTTGCTCTGAAAATCTCAGACACCAAACAAACTGTGAAGTGCAACTTTACTCAGTTTCAGCTTCCATGAACTCTCCCTCCGATCCTGAGAATTAACTTTCCTTCTAGTTTCTCCCAGTATCAAATAAAAATGCAGTACTATATTCACACGGGTAGTTCATGATAAAGTTCTGGCTGGTGTTTGGCTCAAAAAGAGCAGTATCCAGTTTGTGAGCTTTTTACAGAGTCTCAAGAGGTCGTTAATTCCATTCTGATCCTAATTAATTAGGAAGAAGTTTAGGAAAAAAAAGGAAAAAAACCCCAAATTTGAATTGCATTCCCATTTTTCAGGGACACTAAAATCAAACAAATGCAGGGAGGCAAATGTGGATTCCATTGAGAAAATTGATGATCTTACAGAGGATTTTAAGCTGTGAGTTTTCATCTGGGCTAAGTTCTGACCACAGTGTCATAAAGAATCATTCTGAACACAGAACCAAACTCTGTGCACAGTGGCAGGCAAATGCTGAGGACAGAAACTGGAGACAGAAACTGGGGACAGAAAGGACACTCTGGTTGTGAAGGACACCCCAGCATGTGTGTGATGAGGCACAAACCAGAGCACTACTCACCCCCAGGAAGTATTTGGCTGAGAGAACCCTCTGTCCAGGTCTGCTCTCAAACCAGCAACCCCCTGGTGCTGGGACAAGTCTGTCCCCAGCCAGCCCAGGGAGGGGTGAGCACAGCAAAATGAAGCCTAAACTGCTCACTGGGACTGCCCAGCACTCAGTGGCTGACTGGTCATTCCTCAGCTCTGCAGGTAAAGCTGGCAAGGCAGGGGAACGTTCCCAGGGATTTGGTTCCCTGTCTCACTGCTGTCCTTTGAAAGTTGGCAGGATTCCACTTTTTCTAACCCTGCCTGCTGACTCTGTCATCACCCCACATCCCCTTGGAAGTGGACACTTACACACGGAGTAGCCAGCACTTAGCAACTCCTCTGCTACTAGGAGAGCCGAAGGAATTCCACTTACTTCCACTCTTTAGCAGGTGCTGCTCCTCCTCCTTCAGCCTGTTCTGAATAACACGTAACATGTTGGCTGCTTCCTGCAAGAGGAGAAAAGAATTGCCTTGGGAAAGCTGCCACAGGTAGAATGGGACTAGAAAATATCAGCATTGAAAATATTTTATGGAAAAATAGGTCTGATTTGAAACTTGAAGCTCCTGCTTACTTTGACTGGGAGGGTCAGGATATAAAGCCCAGGTCAACCAATGCACTGAAAATCAACCTCACATCCCCACTGGATCAAACATCACTTATCCCATGGAAAATGGGTTTATTTGTCTTCATCCCACAGAACATGGCTGCTGGTGCTTTGAAAAGCAGGCTTTGGTAGTTGTTTTCAGCCAACAGTCCATTAAACACCAGAACTGGTTGGTGAAATGACAGTACTTCCTAACAAATCCCAACCAGAAAGAATCCACACCTTTCCAAGCGTGCAAACAAAACTGGAGCAAACAACCCCATCAATAAGCTGGAAAAGTACAGCCATGTATTTATGGTACCACACTGCAGTGCAAAGGAGAACCAACCAAATGGTCAATGACACTAAAAAAAAACCAAAATGGGACCTTTCTAGTCCATTTCTAATGACATTTAGTCTTAATTTGGGTCATGCTAATGGTGAATAGCAAACTGAACATGACAGACTAGGTAAGATATGAATGCACAGAATCAGGCACAGACAGAACCCACAAAACGAACAGGTGGCAACAGCTGACAGAAGATTTAGCCACAAATTTTGCTAATTTTAGTCTCTTCAATTCCAGTCAGGCAGAGGAAAGTTAATTAACTGTGGATTGAAAGAAGATTTTTCTGAGCCTTTGATTTTTCTATGCAAAATATGATTCTAATTAAAACCACCACTTGCTCTGATATGATCAGACCTCCACACTTACAGTGCACTTGTGGGAAGGAAACGTGGACTCAGCTGGAACATCCATGGGACAGAGGGAAGAAAATAAGAAGAACATCTGAAAGTGGTTGAATGGAGCCCAACCTGCTCACACTTTGATGTGGAAATGTGTTTCCAGAAGTATGGAAGCTGAGAAAGGAACCTCCAAGGTCCACCCAGCACATGAGGAAATTGCTGGAAATAGAGGCCTGGGGACAGACTGGAATGATCCAACACAACTTGGCATAAATACCTGTCCTGGGAATTGAAATCCATTGTGGAAAAGCTCGCAGGGAAGACGTTTCCAAGTGGAAGTGATGTACCTGGTGAGAAACCCAGCTCAGTGCCTCTCTCAAGGGGATAAATCCTGATCCAAAAATCTGCTTTGGACAACCACACAAACTGTCTGCTCTACAAACTCTCAGTGCTAACACAGACAGGGGCTCCACGGATACCAGGAATATTGCTAACAGATCCTTGGGACCAAAGGAATAACCCTGGAAAACTGAAACAAGTGTGACAGTGTCCAGGGGCATAAAGCAGAAAGGTCAGGATGCCAAATCCCACGGAATGAGACCCTCCAGCAGCAACTTGCATCACCAGAACTACTGAAATGTCCAGACTGATGGGTGTATTCTGCAGGGAGAAGCTAATTCCTGCAAAAACAAGGGAGGAAAAGACACAAGCATGGTTTTTAACTGGTTTCATGCAGATTCAGAATATTAGAAATACTCCATGGAGGAAACTGCCCTTCCTTATCAACTCCTTCTTCATGATTAACATTCTCCACCCCCTCAGTGCCAGCAAAGCCTTTTCAAAGATGATGAAAATCGAAACATGTGTGGACCTGAGGCAAAATTTTCAGAGGTCTCTAGCTAACAGTGTTTCCTTCGGTCCAAGGCCTCCCTCTACATCAGTGAGTCCCAATATTTCCTCACTGAGCCTCACAGTTGCTATCATTTTTATCTTTACCTCTTCCTCCCAGCCAGTCCTAAGGTTTAAGTATGGTCAGTGATTTAGATAAGCCCCTGCACACCTTCCCAGTGCAGCCTCCCCACTGCTCTGTCCCTGGGACAAACCTGAGGGCTCAATCCCCCACCTGAATCCCAACCCCACCGGCTGGTGCAGCCCACACAGTGCACACGGCAAAGGAAGGGCAACACAGGAAGAGAAGGACATTTCCCAAATGTCACGGGGACAAATTCATAAGCCCAAGAAACACGTTTAGAATGTTCACAAAGCAGTGAAATAATCAGCACAGACATAATCGCTGCCTGGCACTCTAATTCCAGGCACACACCACGACAGCTGAAGCTGGCAATTCCAATTTAGACAAATAAGCAGTTCCCCGGCCCTGCTTCCCTGCTCCTTCCCTTCTCCTGCTCTCCAGCTCTGAGAAAAGCACTTGTGCAGCGACACAAAAGGAACCTGCTGCAAACTAATCCATCAAAACAAAATTAAGCCAGGCAAACTCTCCACTGCAGCTCAGCATGTGCCTGCCCAAGGTCCTGACTGGAGGATGGGGTGCTGCGCCTGTGGGGAAAACAGCAGGGCTAAGAAGATGGGGTTTATGAACTTAAAACGACAAGAGAAATGAAGGCTAAAAGAATGTTTACCCACACAGATGAGCCACTTCTCCCCCTTTCCTCCAGCCTTTCACCTGTGCTGCTGCCAGCAGCTCAGCTGATCTCATGGCAAGCCAGCCCAGACACTTAACTGGCAGGAAAAATGTTGTTTTTCTGCTGGTGTCGGTTTCTGAATAACTTGATGCACGGCTGGTCAAATGCCACTGTCAGCCCAAGGGACGTGCTCAGCCTGTGCATCCTCCCTTCCAGCAGCCCATGGTTCCATCACTGCCACATCCTGCAAAAGCTCATCAAAAACTGCAGCAACAGAAAATGTTTTAAAAGGGCAGCTCCAAACCAGTCAAATCAGTGAACGGCTGGTTACTGTCCTTAACAAGTGACATTTTCAAAGAAGACGCAGAAGGGATGGCAAATCAAAAATGTAGAAAGTAAACAGAATTTATCACTTAATTTTTTTAAGGTTTTGAATGCCTGCAATCATCAAAGCTGCTTTTTTTGGCCTGAGCAGCTTCTACCTTCCATGCTGACACCACTTCCCCCACATCACAGCACCTCAGCAGATGTGGTTTGAGGCTGGGCACCTGAGTGTGATCCACAGCTCCTGAGCCGTGACAGGGCACAAGAGCTGGGGGTGATGGGCTGGAACGCTGCAGGGGCTCTTTCAACACTCAGTGCTGTACCAGGGCCCGGGGCTGCTCAAGTGTCACATTTCCGTGGCAGGGTGACAGATCCATGAAAACAGAGATGTGCCCTGTGCTCGTGCAGCTCCCACAGAGAACGGCCTGAGTGCCCTGGGATGCTGGATGGAGCCACTATTTAACCCCCTGTTCAGTCTCTCCAGCAAACAAAGAGCAGCAGCTGCTGCAGGCAAACACTCCTGACTGTCCTCTACAACTGAATTTTACTCACGTGAAGTGGCAGCTGCCACTGGGGAATCACAGTGTCAAATCAACACAACTGAAGTACCAATTAACACAAAATCCAAACCAACCTGCCCCTTCAGAGGGACTCCCAGGTCTTTCAGGGTACCAGAGATTGTTGGGGCTCAAAATCCTGCTTTAGGGGCAGCCAGATGGAAATTCTCCTCCTCTGCCTCATATGTTACGCAGCCTCTCCTGGGTGTAAATCTGCCCAAGGGAGTAATTTTTGCAAACAGCTGAGGGAAATGGGCAGCAAAGCAGGGCTCTGCTGCTGACACCGAGATCCCCTGAATAACCCTGGCTCCAAGGGACCTTCCAAAGTCCCAGCCCAACCTCCTGCTCCAAGCAGGACCAGCAATGGGATCAGATCACAGTGCTCAGGGCTGCAGCTTGCTGGGTCCTAAAGATCTCCAAGGGAGAGACTGATCAACCTGTCTGGGCAACTTGTTCCACTGGCTACGTGTCCAAAGGGTGCAGAAGTTTTCTCACAGCAGGTCAGGATGACTTTTCATTGTTGGTGACCTGTCCCTGGCTCTCAGCACAGGGGCTCAGGTGTCCTTGGTCAGCAGTGATGTCCCAGCTCTCCATGCAGGCCCTTGGCTGGTGACACCCAGAGCCCACACAGAGCTCACACAGTCAGGAGCAGCTGCTGACGCTCAAAGGCTTCAAATTAAATAAGTTTCACTTCTGTTTACAATCAGCTGGGCTTTTTTCATGCCCATTTTCCATTGTTACAACAATGTTACCTGTCCAGCACACTCCACTCAAGAGAAATGTCTGCTTTTTGTAGACTGGAGTTTGAATGAGACAGTACAGATATTCAGCATCTCAATCTCCTTTAACTGGCAAAGCAGATGATTTTCCACCTAATACCTGTGAAAGTCTTTGCAATAAAATGTGTCAGAATGTTTTAATCTGCTCTGATCTCCTGCTCCCTGCACAAGTAAAACGGCAGTCCTGAGTTCCAGTGGGCAGGCTCTGGGCTGGGAGGGATGATTGGGGTTATTTTGTTTTTAAACAGAGGCCATGGAGAACATCCCCCAGCAGCAGACCCACAGACAACTTGCCCTGCCACTGACTCTGTGCTTGCCCTAAGGCCAGTGATCCAGGATTTGGATAAGCCACATGACTGATTGGACTGCCAGTCCTTCATCCCAGCCCTGTATGCTGTACCTGATGTTCCTGAGTTTTGGGTTAAACCATAATATCAAACTGGAACTCATGAGAAATCATGAGACTGAAGACAACTCTGCCCCTGCAGATTGCAAAGAAGCACATCTGACAGCTCAAAACCCGGAAGAGTAAGAATGATGCAGTATTTGATCATTTAAAATAGCTCAGCTTTCTGGGGGTTTTTTTGGTGTTTTTTGTTTGTTTGTTTGGGTTTTTTTGGTTTTTTGTTGTTTTTTTTTTAAGCTAACCTCTAAGATTTTTTTAAAAACAACAGCAGGATCTTGAATACAAAGAATTTGTGCCCTGCAGCCAGCTGGCAGACACAATTACCACTAAGTAGAAAGGAAAGGGAAAGAAGTGGGTGAAATAGGAAAGGAATAAGAACAAAAGCGCAGGACAACAACTGGAGCTCACTGACTTTTTGCATTTGGATCAAGCACTTCAATTTTTGCTTAAGCTATTCCTTATGTTCTCAGACACACTCCCAATCCCAGAAATCTCTCTATGTCTAATGTCTGCATCTTAGCAAGGGAAAACAATGTTTCCTTCTGCTTTTTCTGAAGTGATTTGCAGTGCTCTCACTGCTCTGGAGTACCCTTGGAGGAAACCAATTTGCTGCTGGATTGAAGGGCTCAGCTCACCTCGACTTCATCTGGGCAGCTGCTTCCGCCTTTGTCACAGAACAAAGCACCCGGGATCAGCTCCTGCTACACTGAGGCAGCTGGTTTTGCTAAGAGAGTGGCCACTCATTCAGCAGGAGGGAGACAAAGGATGAGGAGAAATCACCAGGTGCCTGACGAGAATGTGACAACTCTCAGTGACAGGAAATCTGCCAAGGACAATGGGAAAGGGACTAAAGTTCATGGAAACATGAGATACCAACCCACCTGGAGCTGTTCTTTCAGAGCAGAGATGATGTTTCCTGGATGCTGGACTACTGTTAAATACCTCACCCAAAATTCATGTTCTGAATGGGAACATGGGTGTAGTAATGTCTGACTAGACCTGACTGCAATGCTGCAGGGTTTGCTCCTTTTTATTCTGCTGAGGAATAGTGGGAGAGATACGAGATCCACCTGAAACAGTGGGGTAGAAGAACCTTCCCCATCAGGCTGGCTCAGCTATGAGCAGGGCTTTGAATGAGGTCTGGCAGGGAATGGTGGTGATGATGATGATGATCCTGACAAGAAACAGGGCCCTGTGAACAGGCTCTGGAATGTTCCTTGTGAAGGCAAAACAAGTGGGATCCCATCTCATGTGCCTGGACACAAGTACATCCATTGTAGGAAACACAACAGCAGGAATCAGTGGGCATGGCTGTGATCCCACAGGGATTACAGAAATATGGTGTCTCCTAATAAATTCTGGCATATCAGCTCCACTGCTCACATTTATCAAAATAATCAATTAGACCTGTTAGATCACTACTGAAGGGCACTTTCATCAAGAGAAGTCACGAAAACACCTCAGAAGTTCTTTGAAAGGTTTCGTTTTTCAAGGACAAATGCGTTAATTAACAGAGCGTCTTTCATGGTATCAAGAAAATTAGGGGGAAAGCACAAATGCTTTGTAATGTGAGGGCAATGTTTCATCAAGGAAAGTGATCAGAGTGAAAAAATCTGGCATGGGTTTTCATAGAATCACAGAATCATTACGGTTCAAAAAGACTTCTGAGGCCAAGTCCAACCTCGTCAACTTAACCATGTTCCCAAGTGCCACATCCACTTGTTTCCTGAATGCTTCCAAGGATGGTGACCCCACCACTGCCTATCCCAGGGTCTTTCTGGGAAGAGATTTTCCCTGATATCCAACCTGAACCTCCCCTGGCACAACTTGAGGCCATTTTCCTTTGTCCTACTGCCAGCTATGGTAATGTTGTTTTGGGGCAAAGTCTTTAGGAAGGAAAACTTCCATCAGGGATGTGTGGGAAAGGTGTCCAGCAGAGCCTTCACATGGGGTCACACGAGCAGCAGAAGGCAGAGACAGGAAAAGATGGAATTTTTGGCTGAGGATACACCAATGCAGCTCTCAGTGACACCAGCTCAGGCTACACAGAGCCAGACAGTGAAGTGCATTCAAAAGCGACCCACAGCAACTATTTTAAACTCAGATTGATTTAATACTTCTCACACACTTCTTCCTAAAGCTCCCATGATTACTTAGCAAGTCCTGACTTCATCCAGCCCCAGCACTGCAATACGGACAGATGAACTGGAGCTAGAGGAACCTGAGGCTGAGAGGCAGATCCTGAGCCCTGAGGCAGGGCAGCTCCTCTGGAATGAACAGGCCGAGCAGGACGGTCTCACCCAGACATCAACACCTTCCCTCTGGGAACTCAACACCAGGAGATTATTCAGGGTGAGGAATGGCAGCTCGGTAATTGTTCTCACCCTGTGGGATGTGCTTCCTGACCTGGCTGCCCTGCTCACGCTCTGTGTGAACTCTCTTTGCCTCTCTCTAAACTCTCTCCTCGTATCCTCACACAGTAAATTAGTAATTCTCCCCCTGGCACAATTCTGGAGTGGCTTTCGATGCAATATAAAACCTTTCTGCACAGGTTACGGCACTTTTGCTGTGCACAGTACATGTCTTCTGTTGGAATGATCAAACAGTGCAGAGAGGCTGCACCGTCTCTGTCCTTGGAGGCTTTGAGGACTGCACTGGATAAAGTCTGATGCCACATCTGACCTTGCTTGGAACAGAATGAATCTGACAATCAGGGACCAAGAGAGCAGGTTTGAAAGTGATTTATTTAGTTGACTGGTTTTCTATTTAAAAAACCCCAAAAAACAAACAAAGCCCAACTCAAAACTTTCCACCTCCAATACTTCTCTGCACTGCTGTGCTGTGCTGGTTTCAAGGCCAGGTTGGAGGGGCTTGGAGCACCCGGGGCTGGTGGAAGGTGTCCTTGCCCATGGCCCTCTATGAGGTCCCTCCCAGCCCAAACCACTCTGTGTTGTAAGAAATACTCCTGACCCGTCCAGGAACCACAGGTCAGAGCCAAGGGAGCAGAACGTCCAAGGGAACAGCACTGAGCTCTCTGCTGAGGATCTGTGTGACTGTCCACGGCAGGGCACAGCTCAGGAGGACTGTGCAGACACAGAAGACAGAAGGATTGGTAAGGCACTGGCAGAGGCTGCAGGAGACCAGTGCAGGCCACAGGCCTTTAAATCATCTGCCAGCACTGACAGAAATCGAAACAGAACTAAGGAAAGAAGTTAAAAAAGAGATCCAGACTAACATTTTCTGCCCAGAATTTTCCAGTCAAAATCCTTTCATTACAAGGAGCTTCAAGTCAGCAGTAACACAGACAAATTCAGGACTTTATCCTCTGGATCAGATGTGTTCTGTATTCAGCATTACATACAGTGCAAATTTCCCATAAGGACAACTCTCCATTTTTCCTATTTGCTTTTGTTGAAGGGATGAATTCTAACGACTCAGTAACAGCTCACTGAACATTCCCTTCATGGATTACATTTTTATTGTAGCAAGCTTACAAGTGGTACTGTTTGGATGTGTAATTTGTTTGAATTAATGTACAATTCTGCAGTGTAAACCTGGGGTCAGTTTGCAGTGCCTGAAGAAATCATCATCCAAATTAACACTGACTGGAAGTTAGGAATCACAGCAGTGTCTCGTTCACCAGAGCAGTCACTGCCTCATCCCTGCCAGACTCCAACACCTGAATCTGTGACACTCTGCCTGTGTCACAAAGCTCAAGTGTTCCAAGGGGGTCAGGATTATTCACGCTTTTCAAGGAGAGTGTTCACTGTATTAAAGGGCAGCTGTTCTTGGTGAACTTGAAGGTTCCAGGAACTGATAATGGACTCTGCTGCCTTCTATACTGAGATCAATTAGCTCAGTAACAGCCCCCATTTCTCACAGCAAGAGCCTCTTCAACAGGGGGCTGACGCACACTTCAGTTTACTCCTGATCTCCCACCCAAATTAAGTGGGAGGCACCATCAAGCCTCTCTTTAACTCTTGTCAGAGCCCAAGCTCAGGAATCACAAATCTGTTTTTCACCATTTCTCCAGCTTGCAAACATTTGCACTCCTACTTCCTGCGCCCCAGGACGATGCTCTACCTACTCCTTAGATGACTGGAATAAAACTAATTTCAAACATCTCCTTGTGGTGCGGTGGAGAAGAAGAAGTGCAGATGAGTCACGATGCAGACAAACCTCTTTAGCAAGGGGATGACAAGCACTGCTTCCAGGACTGGTCATGCATCAGGCTCTGATTCTTTAACACAAAAGAGCAGCTAAATCATTTCTGGGCAACAAGCAATGGACAACACCAGCAGGTTTCACCTTGCACATCCTGCTTCTCTGGTTTCCATAGCTCTGTTCTTCTCCACAGAATAGCAGCGACACAGGATAGCTTCACTCCAGTTTACTCTGTGCATTAAGGAACTGGAGCTGATGGTTTAAACACCCTCGTGGCTGAGCAGGAGCTGAGATGCACGATGCACACTCTGAAGTTTCCCAGTAGAAGGTGGCCACCAGCAGGTACTTCCAGGGAATGTGGCACTGCCAAGGGGAGTCAGACCCTGCTTAACAGGCCAGGCTCTGACCAGGGCAGGTTCCTCCTCAGTCCTCTCACAGATGGGACAAAGCCTGAGTAGGAGACTCAGACTCACAGCTCTCCAGGTCAGCAAATTTAAAAAACAGGAGAGTCTCACCATGTAGTGGCCTACAACGGAGGTTTCCACTGATTTTGGAACTACATCACACTCAAGGTAAGTCCAAATGGGAATGGGAATGATCCCAGCCCCAAGGCAGAAAGGAGTGCAGATTGTCCTGGGATTTCTTACCTTTCCTTGCTCCTGCTGTTTGACCCTGCTGCAAAGCTGCTGAGATGCAGAGCTGGGCCCACGGGTTACTCCAACATCAGAATCCTCTCCAAAGGATCCCGACAGTGTCCCAGAGCTCTGGGAGGAGAAGGCAGGGACTGCACAGGGCAGTGACTCCCCTGGCCAGCCCATGCCAAGGCCTCTGCCAGGACATTCATCCCAGAGGGCCACCTCTCACTCGTGCAGTGTCCCACTTTGACATTTCACAGAACTCAACTAGGAATTGCTTTCATGCAGCCAGAAAACTGAGAATTATTTTCCTGTTTAAAAACTCAGACCTCACTGTTTTGCACCTGATGAGATTATGCACGTTTATGCAAATCAAAATGCCACTCTCACAGCTCCTTTTCCCCACTAAGTACCTGCAGCAGAGCATAAACCTCCTCAATTTCCTATACATCATTTTAACACTACCTACTTACGTCATTTGGTGCAAAGCACCAAACATCAGTCCCAAATTAAGAGTTATTTTAGCTTTTTCTTTCAAACAATCACCTGTTTAAATGTTTCTCAATGATTTAAATGTTGATCTCTGGAGAAAAATAGAAACTGATCTTAATCAGTATTGTTTCAAGTAATCTGATTGTTTCCTATTCTGAGTGAATTTCAAGTGATTTCTGTTACATATAATTCAGACATCTAAAGTCTTTGTGAATATTCACAAGGATAATGCAAAGGCAAGGCAGGAAGACCATAATATGAACCTTACATTTATTCATCTTCCTCCCAAATGAGGCTGGATGAAGAGAAGATGTAAAACCTACAAGGCAGCACTTTGGAATGCACTAGAGACTGTTCTCGTGCATTGCTCCTCCACTGGAGTGATCCCACAAGAAATTCAGTGAGATGAGTTAAGAACCAAATTTATTAGAAATCAGACAGTTCTGATTTCTCTTTCTGACAGTCATCCGTGGATTTCCAAGCCATGCTGGCAGTGAGAGCCATTACATCTCACACCTCACAGAAACAACGGCTGTCATGGCAGAGCTCACCCTGGCTGCAAAACTCAGCAGATCCTCTCTGTGTTCCTTCACCAGGTGCAGAGTAATTCATTTATAAAAGAATTAGCACAGATCTGTAACAGCAGCAAGAAAGAACCAGACTGAGCAGCCTTTACAGGGAGTTCATATCCAACCACAACACCAAGCCCTGAGGCACAAGGAACCTGCTTACCCTTTCAGGGGCTGCTGGAGGGCAGAATATGAATTTTTCCATCGCTCAGAAAAGCCTCTAAGTGATTTGGGATTTAATAATTTCTTGTTTGATCTCTAGCTCTGCGATAAAATGAGCTCTAGAGTCTGTCAGACATGAAGAACTTGAAGCTGTGAGTCAAATGACCCCAAATCTGGGATCCTAAAGCAAGGTCGTCACCCACCTGGCACATCAGATATCCAGATAATCCCTGTGAAAACACGGATCTTTGAGCACTGAGTTGATCTGACTGAGATTAGCTGAACTGATCTCAACTGTTTTCATTTCCCAAAAGGTTCTCCTACAGCTTTAAAGGGAGGCAGGATCACCAGAGCCCCAGGAGCAGGTGGGCACGTCCTGCCTCTGGGCAGTTGCCATGGTATTGGCAGGGGACTGCAGAATTTTATTTCAGTGGAGTGAATGCACACAAAACATTTCCATCTTCCCTAATGCACTCTCCACATGCCCTCCCACCTTCTCTCTATCTCCAGCTTCTCCTTTCTGTGATCATCATTTCTCAGCCAATAATTTCTTTTGTCCTTTTCTCCTACACTCCACTGCCCCTACTCTCTCCCTGTGCATTCCCTTCCCCCTGCTCTAATTTTTTTCACATTTCCCCTCTGATTTCTGTGTCTCAGTGCACCAATACTGTCACCCTTGTATGCTGGACTAAAGGCCAAAATAGAAGCAATCAACAATTCAGAAGCCTGCGCTTACTTTTACATCTGATATTCCACACAATTCAGCAATGCTGGACCAGGAGTGCTCTCCTGGCACCTCTAAAATGTTGAAAGCAGTCATGATTCAAATGCACATTAGTTAAACGACTAAAGACTGTAACCAGCTGCTTTTCATGTTAACCTTGTGCTGGCTATGGCAGCAAACAGCTCTCACAGTGGGAATGTTGAATTTAGTACTTAAGAGGGATAGGTCAGGGAAAAAGGCAGCAGAAGCAAGGGGTACCTCAAAGTGGAGCAGAACTCAGATATCCCTATTTATGATTATGTGCATATTCAGAAGCTCTGATAAAAAAGAGTTTAATGAAGAAGGGATTTTATTTGGGGAGGGTGGGTTGCAAAGGGTAAGTCGTACCACAGCCTGTTTATTTGGAATTCCATGATTAACCATGAAGGACTGTTTACTGATAGTCCATAGAATCAATCATGGAATGGTTTGGCTTGGAAAGGACCTTAAAGCTCATCTCATCCCACCCCCTGCCATGGGCAGGGACCTCTTCCACTATCCCAGGTTACTCCAAGCCCCATCCGACCTGGCCTTGGACACTGCCAGGGATCCAGGGGCAGCCACAGCTGCTCTGGGCACCCTGTGCCAGCGCCTCCCCACCCTCACAGGGAAGGATTTCTTCTCAGTATCCAATCTAAACCTCTCCTCCTTCAGTGTAAAACCATTCCCCCACGTTCTATCACTATATGCCCCTGGAAACCTCATAATGATGAAAAGAAAAGCAGTTTAAGCAATCCCAAACCAAAGATAATGACTCCGAACATCCTCATCCCTGTATCCACCACTTCATGGCCTTCCTCAGCTGAGATTAAACGTTAACAGCATAAAAACAGTCTGAAAATACCTTAGGAGAAAGTAGCTGAAGAGGAAAGTACTTCTGGGATGTCCTCTGAGAAGCACAAGAAAGAATAAGCACATTCTCTCCAGGGAAAAAGCAAATGCTGAAGGATGTTGCCAAGTTATTCTGGCATTACATAAGCTAATTCCAAAAACACCTTTTTGAACTGTATTAGTCTGTGTTGTCCTTTAAAAGAGAGGCATTCATTTATAATCCAGAGAGAATTTCAACCCCCAAATCTAAAAAAGCCCTGAAAATTGGGTTTTTTAGAACAGCCAAAGTTCTGATAGTTTCTACGTCTAAACATCTGAAACTATTCCATCTTAGAGTAAAAATGAATTAAGTGTGCTGAATCTTTTAAAAAGCAGAAAAATAAGCCCAAATCTTTGAGGAGACATGGCTCATAAATCCCTGCCTTGGCACAGAACTGCAGGAAGATGGATTAATTCCATGAACAGCACAAAGGAACAGAAGGAGAATAAAAGAGGTAAAGAAGGCGAAGAAAACTGCAAAGACAAAAGGCCTTTGTTTAAATTCCTCGCATCCATGAGTAAGTAGTGCATGACAGTTTGTCAGTAAGTGTGAGAAACTCACTCTAAAGACAAGTCATGTGTGGACTTCTGCCTTCTCCAGGTGACAGTGGACAAATCATTTTGTATTTTCCATATATTTCAAAGGGCTCCCACATCAGATGGGCGGGTGCTCAGCAGGAGCTCCTTCATCACCAATTAACTGTTGGGTTCAGACTCAACACGAGCCCTTCAGTTCTTCTAACACAGATTTCTCAGCCCAGTGCCTGGCAGGAGACTCCCACTGCTCCCACTCCAACCACTGCTCCATGGGACTGACACAGGCAGGCGAGGGATCAGGAGGCTCAGGACAACACCAGGAGCCACGAGGGGCTGGACATCCACAGCGTGGGAAAACCACCTCAAAAATGTACACAACCACCAGCTGTGGAAGGGCTGCAGTGCCTCAGCTGCTCAGTGGCAATTAATTAAAATGTTTAAATCACTCTGCTAATTAGGAACTGCAGTCTGGCCCAGGTTGGTGGCTGGGGATACCAAACCACTCTGAGTCCAGCTGCAGCACAGATCAGGTTCGTTATTCAGCAACAGGCTCTCAATCAGAACAAAAACTCCTAAAAACATGGACTAAGTCAAGGAGAGGGGCCCAGGAATCAGGGATCAGAACAGCACAGGGAGTGCTGGATTAATCTAATTATACTGCTGATGCTTTTTGCTGGCAAGCTATTTAGCAAATACACAGCAACGATAAAAGAATTGCCTCATGCTGCTACTGCAGAAGTTAATTAAGATTTGTTTGGTGGAACAAAAGACAAATCAGGGTTGGGTAAAAAATCAACATAATTTTCAGTGTTTCTGACAGCTGGAGAGAGTGTGTTTTAAAATGGATTAAATGTAATTATCTTTGTTATTTTTTCCTCTGTTGATGCTGAAAATGACACAAGATTATAAACTGTAGGACAACATGCAAAACATTGTTTTGGAGCAAACTGTTCTCTTTTTCTTTAAAGCATGTAATAACCCACGGTTTTGCTTCACCACAAAGTGTATGTAGCCAAAGTGTAAAGCACTGCCTGAAAAGCAGATCAGACTGAAAGAAGTGAGAGACACTTCCTTGTGTTCCAGGCTGGCCAGAGATTAATCCAAAATGGATTAAACTGTACACTCCCTCCCTGGTTTGGAAATAGGAGTGCACCAGCATGTCTCTTGGTTTAGTTGGGACCCAGATTAGAATCATGGAATGGTTTGGGTTGGAAGGGAACCTAAAGCTCATCCCATTCCAACACCCTGCCATGGGCAGACACCTTCCACTAGACCAGGATTCTCCTAGAATTCCATCCCAATATCCCATCCATCTCTGCCCTCTGGCAGTGGGAAGCCATTCCCTGTGTCCTGTCCCTCCATCCCCTGTCCCAAGTGCCTCTGCAGCTCTCCTGGAGTCCCTTCAGGCACTGGATGCTGCTCTGAAGTTTCCCCAGAGCCTTCTCTTCTCCAGATTAAATTCTTCACCCTCTTTCAGTCCCCAAGTCCTGGAGTTTGACTTTGAGGCCTCACATCTCATAATGACTTCAAATCACAGCTTGGACTCCAGCACTCCTGAATATTTGGCAGGAAAAGAGACACACACTCCTCTTCTACCACAGCAACAGCTGCTGCAGCAAAGCACTCGTGGCTGCCTGAGTCACTGTATTCCTGCCCACAAAGAGATGGTCAGAGTCTCATCCTTTATATGTTTCAAGTATTTTTAGGTACAACTGATAGAAATGCGCAGAGCAAAACCACATCTTTTTGTCACCAGCTTTTACAGTTTTAATTCGGCACTAGGCTGAAGCATTGTTCCATGCTTATCCTAGGAAACCACAAGCCAAACCACATGCGTAGAGTCCCAGGAGTCTCACAGAAAGAAGGAATAAAAAGGAAAAGAAAGTGTGCTCTCCATAGTCTAAGCACAGCACAGCTGTGAACGACAAGGCTTCTTCTCTGTCTTACTATCTTTTATCAAAAATCCCCTGAAGAGCTGAACACCAACTCATTAACAAAGTTCTGCACATGAATTCATAAACAGTTTCAGGTAGCTCAGTTCAAACCATTTCTGCTCTGGCTGTGAAGTCTCAGTGGCACTTGAACAGAAGGGATAAATCAGATTTTAGGCTTCACTTCAAGATTATGATTTAATTGAAGACTTTTTTTGAGGGGGGGAAAGGATATGGTGAAGAACTAGAACAGAGAGCTAGAACTGACTTCAGATATAAGGTGAAAAAACTTCTACAGAGACAGTGCTTGTGAAAAGGGGGGCTTGATGGGAAACTTGTTCACAGGGATTAACAAGTTGCCAAGTGCCCACATTAGCTTTGAAAAGATATTTTATCCTTCAAGCAAATAATGCAGCAAAATATTTAAGACTTCTCAACAGCATGGCTTTCCCTGTGGCCAAAAGGGGGTGGTGGAATGAGGAAGCACTGATTACCAGTGGGTTAATTGGCTNGACTCGATGGTCTCAGAGCTCTTTCCCAACACCACGGATGCTGGGATTCTCTAGCTCCAGGTGTAGCACACCCAGCAGCATTAAGATCCATGGGGAGATGGTTCACTCCAACATGTTTTCAACGAAGAACAGAAGATAGAGTGGGTAATGGCTGTGAGAAGGATGACAATAAAACAAGCAGCTACTGGAAGCTGACGGAAAGGCTGGCTGAAAGCACTGCAGTCCAGTAAACTCCCAAAGAGAAGTCTGGAGCAAGACAGGATACAGACGCAGATTATCCACGAGGAGAATCACACTGAACTGATACAACTCAGCAAGTCAAGAGAAGGCAGAATTCTGCCAAACAAAACTGGGTGAAGTCTGTGAGGGGGAAGATCCCAGCACATCTGATGCTCTTGGCTGTTTCCATTAATACTTTGAGGAGACTGAAGAGTCTTGTGCTGAGAAACCCTCATACATCAGCAGACAATAGAAGTAAGCACATGCACTGTATGTAGCAAAAGGAAGATCAGAAACTCTGAAAACATTCTTCATGAACAAAACCCAGCAGCTGAAAATGAGTCAGGAGGGCGGAGACTGGCAAGAGGCATCACTACACTCATTAACTTCATTAACTGAGAAAATGCAGCTGTGCTGTCATGTTTGGCCAGGAGCAGCCACAGTCACTGGCCTGTCCCTCACCTGCCAGTCACTCAATCAACTCCTGATGTGCTGCTTTGGAAAAGGGCATTAAACCCTTTTCTGTTGTAAGGCCAAGATCTGCAGGCTGTACAGTCCTGCTGAGCATTTCCAAACTGTCTTACCTCAAACATCTCCTGCTCTGTCCGTCGATGATCATCCAGGAGCTGCTCCATGTAGGTCAGATTTCGGAATTTTTCTAGGTAAGTACTGTACTGCTTCTGCAGCTGCTCTTCAATCTTCTCATACTCATCCATGAAAGCAGGGCTGGGGAGGGCAAGCACAAACTACTCAGTGAAATCTGCCCAGAGAAGCTATGGCTGCCCCTGGATCCCTGGAAGTGCTCAAGGCCAGGTTTTATGGGGCTTGCAGCAACCTGGGATAGTGGAAGATGTCCCATGGCAGGTGATGCCTTAGGTTAGGTTTTAACTTTCATATTTTTCAAATCCTGTACTGCCTGGTAACTCTGAAGTTTCCTGTGGCCTGTTAGCTGCTGTTCTCTCATGCTGGTTAGACACAACAAACCTCTCCAGGTTTGCTCTGCAAGGACACCTAGATTGTCCCAGACCCCAAAATATGTAAACTAAGGCCTCTGAAGAGGAGGGAAAATTTGGGTTAGTTACATCATTAACTGGAGTTGTAATTGGACAATTAACCCTGATATGCAAATGGACCAAACTAATAAAAGTGTGAAGAACCCGTGACTCCGGGTCCATCTTGGGTGTCACCTTTTGACTGCCCAGGCTGTACCTTTGAAGGCCCTTCAAATAAATACCTACCTTTATTCTCTTATTCCTGTCTAGTCTCTGTTTTTAGGTGGCCACCTCAGGCATCACAGGGACTTGGGATGAGGTGAGCTTTAAGGTCCCTTCCAACACAAGCCATTCTGTGGTTCTAGGAGTCTACAAGCATTGCTCTGTACATACAGAATCCTGAAATGCAGTTTTGGTTTTGCAGCTGCCTTTCCATGTCTGCTAAACCAGCCTCAAAAACGTGTTGTTTTTAAGGTTTCACACTGCTTCAGAGAATAAAGCTCAAGACAAAGCCTCTCACAAAACAATCCTGGAAATCACATGAAGCAAAGAGAAGGTTTTTGTGTACAACTCTCCTTTCCTTTCACACAGGCACAAAGGCAGCATTTTGGCCCCCTTAGAAGGCAATGTGAAATTAATTATCCTGCTGTTCCATAAATGCACAAAGTTAGTGTGTAGCATGGCTGGCAAATCATCTGCTTTGCTGGGGACTTACTTGCTACAAAAGTGTGCTGAGTCATTAGAGGTTTAATTAGACTGTGTGATGAAGTGATGATGTCATTACACCAGAGAGCTGGCTGATGCACCCCCAAAACCACTGCTGCTGCTCCGTGCTTCACACCCACCCAATCCACTTCCTGCAGAGTGAGACTGATCAAAACACAGATGTGAATCCAGGTCATTCCTTCCTCCACTCCCTTGTCTAATATTTCTTTTTTTTTTTAATATTAAGTCAGATTGCAGACTGTATAAACGTGCAGGTTAATTAAGGGCCAGAAATCAACCCAAACTGTGAACCTGAACACTGTGAGACTTCCAGTATCTGAAGGGGTTTACAAGGAAGGAAAGGGACTCATCAACAGGAATTGCAGTGATAGGACAAGGAGCAATGGGTTCAAACTGAAAGAAGAGAGATTTAGAGTGGATATTGGGAAGGAATTGTTCCCTGGGAGGGTGGGGAGGCCCTGGCACAGGGTGCTCAGAGAAGCTGTGGCTGCCCCTGGATCCCTGGAAGTGCCCGAGGCCAGGCTGGCTTGAGCTTGGAGCACCCTGGGATAGTGGAAGGTGTCCCTGCCCATGGCAGGGGGTGGAATGGGATGACCTTTGAGTTCCTTTCCCACCCAAACCAGTCTGGGATTCCATGATTCTACAAATTTTCTGGCGGGCTGTACCACTGCCCCAAGGATCTGATCCTAACAAGGGCTGCAGAATGAAGTTTTTGAATTGGTGGTTCACACCAGAAGCCTCTGGGAACAGAGGGACTGTTTGCACCACTCCCATCCTTTCTGTTCACACTCCTTCCTGCAGTAGATAATCAGTTCATGATCTTTACCGAACGCTCTGGAGAGTCTGCAGCCTCTTCTGGCTTCTTTCCAGTTCCAATTTTCGTTTTTCAATCTTGGCTTCCAAACTGGCTTCATCCAAGGCCACATTACTCAACATGTCTTTAGTCTTTTGCACTTCTTCCTGAAAGAGAAGGATGGTGAACCATGGCTGGTACTGGAATAATTAAATCTACCTTTCAGATGCTGAACGTTGTTCTGGGTAATCTCATCTGTGTTTACTCAAGCAGGCAATGAAAATTCAAAAGTTCTTTGTGGCCAGGATAATGAGCTAACTGGACATTTACAAACGTAAAATACCTGATTTTTTTGCCAACAGTCTTAAGGAAGGAAAAAACCCCACAGCTGTAACTTTAGTTTTCCTTCTCACTGAAAAAGCAGTAGAAGACAGGAAGAAGCCTATCTTTTGACATCATTAAGGTCTTTTTGGATTTTATCTTAATGCAATCATTAAGGTCATTTTCAGCCTTAATGATTCCTGATTCTGTCTGAATAAACGCAGATGAGAAATGCATTTGTTTCTTGGTAGTATTTAAGGGAATTTTAAGCTTCCATCATTTTTCTTTTCTCTTCAAGATACAAGTCAGTTTTACAAAGAACTTCCTATATCTGAATATCTTCATCCTTTTCTAAGTTCTGCTTTATCCATTTTTTTCAAAATTTGGGAAGCATCTCGAACATTTCAAGATGTGCTACAGGAAGCAGGAGGGGAAGAGGGAACATTCCACTTGATTCCAGTGAGCTGAGTACATCCAGCGTGCTCAGGCTCAAGAAACCATGAGCATCTTCTGAGGGAGAGAGGGAGAGGGAGGACTTCACTGCTGGAATTCCAGCAGTAAGTGTTGGTGCTGCTCAGCTCCAACAGGTCATTCCATGAATTGGGCCAGGATTAATTAGCTGAGTGTGTGGCACTGCTGCTTGCCAGGAAGCCAATCCCTCTCTACCATGCAGCTGTCAGTGCATCAGAACTACGGCTGGAGTAAGAAATGCACATTAGCAACACTGAGTATTCACACAGGCTGTGAGCAGGAGCAAAACACAAGGGAAGATTGCCTGGAATATCTATTGATTATCCATTGGCTGTTTAAACCTGGAACTCCACTCCTTGTAATTACACACTTGGACTGATACAGTTTGCAGTTAAATAACTGATAGTAATTGCTGGAGTTAATTTACTTGCTCCTCACACAGTGCAGCTGAAGGTTCAGAAATTCAGGAAGCCAAGCACAGGAGCAAGGACAGTGCTGGCAAGTGCAGGACAGACAAAAAGTCCTTCAAACTGAGAAGCACAGGGATGCCCTGGCAGGACACTCATTAGCACAGTGCCAGCTCAGCTGTCCTGCTTCCAGAGCACAGCTTCCCAACTCCCAAGGCACCAGCACTTTCTGAGTTACCCAGGCCACTCCTTGCAGCCCTGACTCTGCAGAGTTCCCAGGGCTCAGACAAGGTAGTGGGGTGTGGATTTCTGGGCTGATTTGGGCAATTTTTATCCCTCCTGTAGAGCTTTTGGGGTGAAGCTCCTAACAGAGGCAGGGAATATGACTACAATGTGTTTTCTCCCAAGAGAGGGGCAAAGTGCAGCTCTTAGATGCATCAACTGCACCTGCAGGCAATGCCTTTAGCACTCTTTACTTCATGCAGTTGATAAAAATAGCTCATTTCTTCTTGCAGCATAAAAATTTAAATTTTACGATCAAATAAACAACACTTTGCTTACCAGAACGCTGTTAATGGCAATTTTCATCACCTTCTCAGCCTCATTTATCTCCAAAGGTCTGGCAATAGATTCTGTCCTTGCTTCCTATGAAATAAAATGAACCAATAAATTTAAATACTACACAAAGGAACTAATTTATGCAGAAATAAGGGTGATCAAGCAACAATGATAGGATCATCTGCATAATAAATGGGGTAGGATTTAGTGTTTATTCACCAAGGCTGAGACAATTTAGAGAACAGGAGATGATGAAAAGTGAGTTGAGATTAGCAGGAGGGAGCAATCAAGGCATCTTTTAAAAATGAGGGGAGTGCTGGTATTCTTGAAGGCAGACTTTGGCAACTGCTCTGGTTTTACAGGTGGAGCAAGGTATGGACGATTCCGTCACCTGTACAACACAAACCCATGAAAACACCAGTGCAGGTAGAGGAACACAGTGTCCCAAAAGGGTGGAGCAGCAAGGACTATGAAGCCACCAAACTGTGCCAGGCAGGTGGACACTGAGGCCTGACCCTGCCAGAGCTCCAGGGGCCTTTGGACAATGCTCTGAGGTACGGGGTGGGATTGTGGGGTCCTGTGCAAGGCCAGGAGTTGGACTGAACGATCCCTGTGGGTCCCTCCCACTCAGGATATTCCATGATTCCATGTGCCTCCCATGCCCACGTGAAAATCACATGCTGCAGATGTGTGGGCATCTCTGCTTCAGATATCAAGTGGGTCAGACTCCTTAAAACCTCCGTAGGGATCCTTGTTTAGATCCCAAAGGATTAAAAAAACCTCCCCTCTCAGCAGTTTTGGGGACACATGGGCTTGTGTGCACACTTGTCTAACTGATGCCTTAAACACCGGCCCGGTCATTACATAAAAATGTAATTCTGATTAGTCGCTTGGCACTGGAAGGGAGGAGAGGAAATTTTGCAGCTCCATGTCCCTAAAACAATCTTACACTGGCAAAACATTTGGTAACTGGTGGATAAGGCTGGAAAAAGCATCTTTCTGGAAAATATCTGATTAAGAACCTAAAAATGCTTTGTATACTTTTCCACAGGCTGCATGCAGCCCACTACAGGAGGAATTCTGGAAGCAGATCCAATAACTTTGCGAAAATGCCATGCCTGACTCTCCAGACTGCACAGCTCAGCTCGAGCAGAGCCTGCTCCCTTCCCACCAACTCCAGTCCAGGGAATTGCAGGGTGACCCCAACCTGGGAGCTCATCCAGCAAAAAAATAAAAGCAGCTTTTTGTGCTGAGCTTATTCCTGTGCTGGATCAGGCCTCTGCGCAATCCCAGCACATGGTGCACAAAGCTCATTTTCCTGGCATGAGAAAAGAAGGAGAACAAACATTCTGTTGGGGAGAGTGACAGGAGTTACATGTTGGTGGCAGTGACTGCATACACTGCCTGAAGTGCTCGTGAACATCCCTCTGTCCCCAGAGAAAAACAAACTCCAAAGCAGAAAGTTAATTTGGGCAAAAGTAAGATAGAAAACGTCTGTGCAATACAAATTCCCAAATAATTCCATAGGTAGGTGTTTTTGGAGGAGGGTGGGGAAGAATAATGTAGCTCAGTCACTATTCTGGGAACATTTAGCATTTCAGAAGCTCAGCAAAATCCCTGTTTACTTGTGAGGCCTTGGCCAGGACCAGCCTGGTGCAGACACTGCCCTGCCAACTGCACTCGGTTCAGGAGCTCTGTGCCACAGGGCCAACACACTTCAAACAAAATAGCAGAGCAAAGGGAATTATTGTCCTTTCCACAGGCAAAAGAGATCAAAGAACAGTAGGGACTGTAGCCTTTAATCATAAACAACTCCCTCACCAACTCCTCTCCAGCAGCCTGGTGAAACACCCCAGAACACACACAGGGCACTGCAGTGGGGCCCGGTGAGGAACTGATGGGTCTGGATCCAAACCTTCTGAGGATCTGCCCTTTTAGGTGGAATAATTTATGCAGGTTTAATGTCTTTCCTTCTTCTGTCTTCCCTCCAAACAGCCCTGAAGTTTCATGTACACACCACAGTCTTCCACAGAAATCCACATCCTTTTCTACAACAAGGTTCAGTCCTACAGCCACACGTTCTTGGAAAGATCTGTCAGGGAAATGCAGAGCAGTGGAAAGGCTGGAATTTCTATTTTCAGGCTGTGGAATCAGGGTTAAACTGGAAAAGGAGGAGGTCAGGGCAATTAACCCGTCACACCCCAAGAGATGGAGAGGAAAATCCTCTGTACACACAGCTCATCACTAAAACTCTGCCTTGGAATGTGCATTTTCCACTTCACTGTTACAACAGTGCCACTAACCAAACTTTGACTCTCTGGAGTACTAAGTCTAAGTGGAAAAGATATTAAATATTATGGAAAATTAGTAATATATAATGGAAATATAATGGAAACATAAATATATTTTGAGTCTATCAAAACCACTGACATATTTTTTGTGGCTGTCTGTCACAGCTTCCCTGGGTAACTCACTGGGCCATTTCCTGCTAGCCTAGGAGCACTCTCAGAGAGGAAACTTTTATTTTTAATATTTCTTTCCAAGAAGGACCCTTTGCAAATGCACCCACCGCGTCCCTCACTGGGAATCTCCCCCCAGGAGCTTCATTCCCAGTTAACAATGAAGAGCCACTATTGCAAAAGCCATTCTGCAAATATGCCCAGGGAAGCGTTTTCAACTGGTAATGGATTTCCATTTTTATGGACCAAAACCTGATAAAGCAGCTTCCAGTGTGCCTGACAGATGGAAAAATGGATGCACTCCTCCTCCACACTGCAGGAAGGAACCAAGGCAAGTAATTAGGCATGACCAGCATGCAAGTTACTGCTGATAAATGTGGTGTAGTAACATGTACTGATGTGCTCAAGGTCTAGCAGAGGTTTCTGAACATCTTTTGTGTGGTAAGGAACAGAAATTAAAGCTTTTTTCCTAACACACTGGTCTTGCTGTGGCTGCCCCGTCTCTGGAAATGCCCAAGGCCAGGCTGGATTGAGCATGGAGCAACCTGGGAGAGTGGAAGGTGTTCCCTGCCCGTGGCAGGGGTGGAACTGGGTGATCTTTAAGGTCCTCTCAACTCAAACCATTCTGTGATTCTTTTTTTGAGTTTCTGACCACAGGTTAAATCTTCCTTGGTTTCCTAGGAGTTCTAAGCCTGATGCACACAGAAGTGTGTGCACGCCTCACTGCCACTTCAGCCTCAATCCTGGCAGCACCACATGCCCTGCTCCCTGCAAACAGGGCCTTGGCAATTCCAGCTGTCCATGCAAGCCACAAAGTTCTCCTTGAGGAGTTTATTACTCAGGGAGTTCACTCACACATGCTGGGATCTGGCCAATCCAGGGGATGGATGATTTGGCACTGTTACATAGGAACAGGAAGGCACACAAGGGACATTAATGCTTCTGAAAGAATCCGACCCTTCCCAACAGCCCATCTTCCCCCTCAAGACATTAAACTCATGGTAATTGAGAATTTTGCTGCTTCCAGACTATGCTGCTTGTTTTCATGCTCATCTCAGCAGTCTCCAAAGGGTATCCACAAAGACACTTCCCTGCTCAGCAATGCAGAGCCTTAATCAGTGCCCAAACCCCTCAGATATCCCAACATGCAAAACACGTCACAAGAAGATCTGGGAGAGAGAAGCAACCGGAAAACATAATTTTTCAATGGATCAAAAAGAATCAGAAGTAAACTGCATGTGGTTCCGTTGAGGCAGGAAAGGGAACTTGAAAGCTTCCTGACAGATGAATTTACACTGCCCTGTTCCCTCCCCATACACCCCATCAGGTCCATCCATCTTCTGGCTCTGGAGTTGATGCCACTGATGCACCCTCAGCTCACAAACCCCAGTGCCTCCGGTGATCCTCCTGCACCCTCGGAATCCTCACCTTTCATTTACTTTGTGTAAGGTTTGAGGACAGACTGCACTGGTAAAGCTTGGATTAGTACTCAGGACTACAGGGAGTCACTTCATGGCTCCTTGGCCAGGAGGTGGCCTGGGATGTCTCCTCCAGAATGTGCGAAGATGACAAGGAACTTCTTCTTCCAGACCAAAATCTAAGCCTGTGAGTGAAATTCCAAATACAGTCAGCTAGAAATGGCCTTGGGCAGCATGGGCATTGCTGGTTGGCTTTCAGAGGAAAAAAGGGCAGGGTTGGAAGAGACCTTAAAGCTCAGTTCATTCCAACTCCCTGCCACGGGCAGGGACACTTTCCACTGGACATAACCGGTCCCCAAAACGCCAGGAGAAATGTGCCAACCACTACTTTACAGCTGATGCCATTTCTTCAAGTTAAATACTCCTGGGAAGGTCATACAACATAATTTCTTACTTAAAATACATGCACACAACTGCAGTTACGGTTAAAGCAATCTAATATTCAGGGCAGTGTGGATTCAACACCGTTACAGCTGCAAGGGTTAATTTTGGCTTCCCAATTTGCAATAAGCCCTCTTCCTCCGAAGTGACGGCTTAGGTTTGGGTGAGAAGCAGGACTGTTCTAAAAAAACTGAAGCAAACCAAGTAATTCTCCAGAGTTGTGGCAATTTCAAGCTACAAATTTCCACTAGAAGTTCTATGTGTGGCAGTTCTTAACCAAAGCCCAGGAAATGAGAGAAATTCGTTTATCAGCCTCCCCCAGGCAGTGTCTTGTATCCAGAAGTAACATTTGGCAGACGGAAAAATGCCTCCAACATTCCAAATAAAATGATTTTTTGCAGTTAAGTTCCAAAGAGCAGGGAATGATGCAGCCACCTCTGAAATCACATCTCCCTCCCGCCTCGAGTGGCAGCGGCAGGAGGGGGAAGGAAGGGAGGAAGGGCTGTTTAATCCAAAAGCTGGGAATAAAGAGATGCAAGTGAAATGTCTTTAGTGGCAAGGCTCTGTGCTGGAACTAAGATCGCCTCAGTTCCACAGCTGGGTCTCAATGCCTTTGGCTCTCCCAAGAGTTCAATTCCAGCCTTTCCCAGCTGAAGTCGGTATCGAGATTCTCCGTGACTCCCATCAGTCTGGGAACAAGCTGGGGCTGTGGGCATCCATAACAATAATAAGGAGCAGTGCCCTGTACTTAGTCCAAAATTTATCCTCCACAGAGTGGCAAACACTTCATGTGCCTGTTAAAAGCTTTAATCTACCACATTCAGCAATTCCTTTATTTACAGGAGAGGATACAGGGAATAAACACTTGGTTCAAGGGCACAGATGGGGTAGGTGCCAAGAGGAGCATTAGAAAACAAACCCACTGCACTGTGCATCTTCAGCACAAGCCAAAAGCCTTAAAACAAACACTATTTTCATTTTTCTCCAGTTTTACTGGGCTTACAGCTAACTAAGGGTAAATAAAATGAAAACAACCCTGAGAAGGTCAGAAATCTTTCTGCCTGCCACCAGCACAGAAGCAGTTTTCTTCTGGAATTTGTTTTGCTTCATTATCTTCCTGTGTCCAATAATTCAGCAAGTCTCAGCAGGGCAGCTTCCTGCCAGGCTCCTGCTAACGTGGCCCAGGACCCCTGGCAGAAGCAGAGTGGGAGGCATTCAGAGTTAAAAACAGCCAGGAATTTTTCCTTTTGGATTTCCACCGTAGGATAATTCAAGAGAACCCTTCCTCAAATGAGCACAACTGATCTTGAACGCCTCACTGCTGCTTTATTTTGAGCTGAAGAATGATTTGGACCAGCTCATCAGCCCTCCTTTCCCCCAAAGATTAATCTGGCCATTTCCCCCATTGTGCCACTTTTTTAGGATACAGAGCACCAGTGGCTTTTCCAACATCTTTTTCCATGTACAGAATGGCAGCTGATCCCAGAAAAGGGAATGCACAGGAACAGCATACTCAGTGCTGCATTTTGCCTGAGTCTGACATTAATTCTCTTGCCACTTTTCTTCACTTGGGGTTTGACAGCCTTAATCACAGACTGGTATTTTCAACTTCTTGTTTCCTCCATTCATTTAGTACTGTGTAGGAAGACAGAGAAAGAAATCCAAACAAAATCTCTCATCCCCACCTCAAATCCAAATCAACCTCCACCCTCCCTGTGCAAAAAAAGAAAATCAGAACTCAACATGCCTGGTTATTCTTCCAAAGGTAACAGTAAATATTCTGCAAATTGAAGTTACATAGCAATGAAATGCAGAGAAAGTGCCCCTGGCAGGAAAGGAAACAACAAAGATGAAGATGCATCTCTCCATGCACGAAATTTGCATGGAATTGGCTTTTCATTTAGGGATCTCACTGTGTGGTATCAAACTCATTCATCAGCTCCACTGAACTCTACAAATCTCAACTGCAATTTCTGTGCTCCGAGACTTAGACCAGCAAGACTGGAAACTGCAAATTACCTTCCAAATATAAGGCTTAAATGTGTTTTAAAATAAAAATTCTGTGTCTCCAGCAGTGCCACAGGACACCAATAACCTGCACTGTGCTAATCCACAGCTGGGCTACAAACAATACAGCTTCCATGGAATTCAGTAATTATATTTGTGATTTTCATCTGACAGTACAGCTTTGGGGTTTGTTTGGGTTTTTTCCTCCCATATAACTTAACAACATCATAGCCTGAATTCAGCACATCCTATAGGTTTTGTTTCTACTTCTGCTGTTAATTAAAGATTCTTTTTTAACATTCCAGATCAACTTTGGAAGCAGTTTAAATATGCAGAACTGTATATTCAGTCAGGGAATAAGGTATTGTAAAGGCTTCAGAAAGGCACAGAACCACATTTCCAAGAAATACCAGACTTCAAGTCTTCCCCAAAAATATGCACATACATTTACAGCACTCTCTATCTCCAATAAATCTAACGGAACCATTCCCCTAAATTCTTCTCTAGCTGAAATTTGTTTTCATTCAGAAAGTAATTTATTTTAAAAAGTGTTTCATGACTTGGAGCAATGAAATTTATCTAATGTATGAAGCTTTTCTACACAGTTTCTATACAAATTATGTACAAAAAGACTCCAACAGAGAAGGTAAAGGTTGTGGAGCAATTTAGAGTCAACATTTCCAAATGAAATAATGAATTTTACTTCACTTTTCCCCAGTGCTCTATCCCCAAAAGCTGCTCAGACTATGAAAACAGATCTAGTCAACCCATTAGTGCCAAATGCTGGCATTTCCTTTACAGTTCCTGGAAGAAGAAGCCATCTTCACTTAGGATAGAAATAACATTTATCATCAATCTGTTTAAGCTTAGGTAGGGAGAGCTTTTATTTCAATATTTTGAAATTAATGGATTGGAAAAAGAAAGAAAAAAGAGGTTCAGGGACCATAAAACTCCCGTATTTTCAAATTCCTTTAAACACTATGACAGCTGTTGATACATTTTAGCACATGCAACAGATTTCAGGAGATCAAATGGAATGGAAAACTAAACCACACTGCTCCCCTGCCCTTTAACAGCACAAACCGTCAGGCAGTGCCACTTAGCGTGAGCATTAATTAGCCAGGCAGTGTCAAAAGAAAATAACCAATGGAAATCACTAATCTGCACATTAAAAAGTAATAAAAGTAATCTTGGATTAATGGCAACTGATTTGGTGTCTAGCAGCAAAGCTCTACTCAACCCCCAAAGCCAGAATGAACTGCAATTCTTCCCCACCTGGAATGGGGTGGGAAGGGCAGGCACAGGATGCCATTCCTGAGGTCTCCTGAGCAGCTCAGCACCCCTGTGAAGGATCCAGGGAGGATGTGGCAGATGAGGAAGGGCAATTCCTCAGTGTCCTCAGTGCTGGCTAAGGGACAAGAACCCCAGATCCAGCAGTCATGGAAAAAACCAGCAGCATTTGGCTCTAAGCCTCTCCTGTGATGGGCAAATTTCATACTTCAGGTGAAAGGCAGAGTTGGGGGCTTATTATTAAAAAATCACAAATTCCACTGAAAACTGGTTCCTGCAACCTCCTGACTTTTAACCTGACACTTGTTTGCTTTGCTACACATCTCAAGTTTGTTGCATGTACCAAACCTGACATTTAACACACCAGCAAAAATGGGTCCTTCAGGTTGAACAAATCACTGCAGAACCTTGGAACCAGCCCCAAATCATAAGGAACAGAGCTCAAAAGCCTCTTCTGCGGCTCTCTGGAGGCTGTCCCTGTGCTGTCACTGTCAGCTGCAGCCTTTAGGTGATGGTCTCAGAGTTAATGACACAGAAGGTCACCTTTCCCAGGACAGCATTTCTTAAAGACAGCAAGTTCCATCTGCCAAAGCTTTTTGCAAAACACAGCCTGTGCACCCGGACAGGATTAGCTGGCCCCACCTTGTGCACTCAGCCACAAGGAGTATGTGCTCACTGCTCTCTCTAAGAAATAGAATCCTTTTAGAAATTGCACCTTTAAATAGGCTCCCACTCCAGAGTTCTTAATGGCCCCAGTGAGAAGTGGCTGCACTGAAGCACTTTCTCATCTCTTCGTTTTTTTCAGCTCATGCTTTCAGTACACTCCACTCATGCCTGGCCCTTTTCCAGGAGCCAGTCCTAAACTCGGTGTCCAAAAAGCCTTGATTTCAAGTGACTATACAACAGCCAATTCCAAACCAGTGCTTGAGTACTTTTACAATGCCTTAACTAATCTGTATTTGACTTTTAGTGGTACTCACAACAAAAGGGTCCAATGCTGCATTAAAGCAAATATTAACACATCACACAGCACCTGTGTGAAAACTCCTTCAAAGCCAAGGAATGAGGCAGAGTGCAAGAGCAGAAGCAACTGATTAACAGTGCTGTGACACTGGTGCATGTTGAACTAAACTGGTTTAAACTAAACTTCTCCCTCTCTTTTGAAATATTAATACCCTGCACACCACGCTGATGTATGGATCCAGCAGGAAAGACAGTGTTCCATGGATGAACTTCCCACTGTATCAGCCACCCTTTGAAACACTTGCACTCCATCAAACAAGGATCTGGGAGCATTAATTGTCGAGGCTCAGAGTTTACAGCTCTTAAGTCTGCAGCTCAGACCCTGTAAATGTGAACCTTTCCAACACCATGCAGGGTCTCCCTTCTTTAAAGTCCCTTTTCAGAAAAATGAGGAACTTCCAGCACTGCAGATAAAGGCACTGAAGAAAATAATGGCAAGACTTCCTGGCAGTGTGTCACTGACTTCAAACAACAGCTTTTGATTTTACTTTACTTCTCCAGCTAAGCTGAAGAACATGTACCCTGCAGGCTGTGATGCCTCCAGCTCCTGCCACAGAAATAATGAGCCTTGCCCTTGGAAAACTAACAGCATTCATCATTTATCTGTTCAAACATATCCATCCCCACCTCTACAGCCTGCACATGTATTTCCAAACAGAGTATTTCAGTTTTCTGCTGGAGAGAAAATGCCAAGCTGCTCTCTCAGGCTTCCTGCAATCCAGACATGAACAGGAGTAGGAAGGAAATGCAAACAGTCAGACCCATTCCTTCAAACTCACAGAATATTCATGTCAGATGCAGACATTAATAAGAACTGAGACCTTTTTCCCTTTCTTCCTTTGAGGCACCCACTGAACACAAGTTTTTCCACACTCTCAAGCATGTACTCACCCTCAGTTCCACCTCTTTGCCAAGTAAGTCATACAGGACTGCTCCTTTGGAGGTGATTTCAGAAGCAAGCTGCCTAGCTGCCTTCAAGTCAGCGATCTGGGAACACAGCAACAGCACTGAATAGCAGGAGAATCCCCGACATCACAAAGATAATCCATGATTTTTCCCATTTTGATGTTAAAATTGCACAGGAGGTCAAAACTCTACCAGAGGTTGTGCACTAGAATCAGAGTGAACATGTCTCTCTTGGCTTTGGAACAATCCAGGTGAGGCCCCTTCAGGTACAGGTTTCTGAGTGAAACCCCAAACACTTCAGGCCAAGAAGCCAATTGTTGGTTCATGTGCTGCCCAGGACAAAGGGAAACATCACCTTTTTCACAGGCAGAAGTAAAAACTTTACATACCAGGAGGAACGTGACCAGCCTGCAGTGTAAATAATGAACTTTTGAGCACCCACCAAGTGGTTTTTTTGTTATGTTTTCAGAGAGACACATCGGACTTACACAGAGGAGAATCACCTGTGGGTCTGCCATTTGCTCAAGAATCACAGGAACAGAGAATCATGGGATGGTTTGTGTAGGAAGAGACCCATAAGCCCATCTAGTCCCACCCCCTGCCCCCATCCACAGAAGTAGTAACAGAAATTCCTCTTATTTAGCAAAGTGCTAAAAGGGTTACTGGGTTTTTTTTAATATTTAGAGAAGGTGCTTTTAAAATATCTAGAGATGGCTTTTATTTTAAAGGCCGGAATAGCTCTGATGTCTGTTAGGGTCACAGGAAGATTTCCCTTTCCTTCAAAGCAAATGGGCTGAAAACCAATTTTCAGTCAGTATTTTGCAAGCTCCTCCTGTTGCAAAAGTTACGTAGGTAGAGAATAATCTTTATTCCCGCCTACTCCAATATTTCTATGATTTCAACAGCATTTCAATACCGTTGAAAGAAAAAGAGAATCAGTTTTGTGCCACTGTTGCCTTGTAGTATGCTTCTGGTTGAGAATTCAGAGATTAGAACAAATCACGGAATCATAGAACCTCACCTACTGAAAGTCCGACTTAAAACCCTGCCGACTGCCTTGCCAGAACATTCTCCACTTAAATTTCAGCTGGAAAACAAATGAGCTTTTCCTAAGTGAACACAAGAGTGCCAGTTTTGCTTACTTTGGAGCCCAGATCAAACTTGAACTTGCTGCTGTCCTCCTCGGGGAGGTCTGCACGCTCCCCTCCCTGGGTGTTCATGGCCCCGTAGAGCACCGAGGTGACCTTGAGCAGCTCCTTCACAGCGTATCCATCTGCCTGGTACAGCTTCTTTGTGTTGAGCTTGATGTGAGCCTTGGTAGCCTTGGACAAGAAAGAAGGAATTCAGTATTCATAAAGAACAAAATCCTCAGTTATCTGCACTCCAAAGCTCTTTTTGGGGGCACCATGCTCCGCCCTACGAAGTAATTCCTCCTATTTGGACACCCAGTTTGCCTCATCATAATACTGGTATTTCTAGAAGAAATTTTTCTGAAAGCTGTGCACTTTCTGCATGTCAGAACATTTGCAGAAAACCCCTCAAACTATCATTATTTCTCCCCTGAATAAAGATCAGCAAAAACCTTGTGCACCACTTAAATTCAAATTAAGTTTAAGTGGAAAGTAAGTGCTGCCCAGGGCTTGTGATGATGCTGTAGAGAGGTAAATTTCACCCTTAATGAGTTGCAAGAATAAGATCAGTTACCCTAATTTAACTGTCTTCTCTTCCAGCAGCACCTTCCAAATGTTTTATTGTTTCTCTCAAATTTTTCCCTGCTATGACATTAGTGATTTTATTCCACTGCCTCCCATCTCTGAAAGGCACAAACTGAGCAGTAAGGAAAAAAAAAATTTAAAATTCTAATATTATCTTTTTGTACTTCAAAAAAATAAAGGGGGCAAATTACTATCTGTCACCGAAAGGACACAGATGTTGTTCTTGAAATTCCTGGTAAGTTTATATTATAAATGAATAGCCCCAAGGAACCAACCACAAATTTCAGATTAAACTTTGAGGGAGTCTTCGTGGTGGCAAAACTAAGCAAAGAAGCAAAAAAAATACTGATCACCAGCAATGGATATAAAAATTAGGCTTAAAAATGACACATTAAACACAAAAGTGACTTAACATCTTCTTTTCAGTGTATTTTTAAGATGAAACTTCTGCTGAAATGTTTCTCCTTTGGGAATGCTGTGGCAGATAGAGCCTATCCATGAGTCACTGGTGGTATGACACAGCTTTGGTTTTACAGTGTTCCTGGAAGGAATTCACATTCCCCTCAGGCTGTGACAGAGCAGGATCTTCAAGCTAGGGGAAAAGACTCAAATATTACAATATTTGGTACAAGGTTTGCTCACCTGTGAAACTAAAGAGAGAAAGGACCACCACCCCAAACCGTGGATTTGGCTCCAGCTTTTCAAAGGAAACAAAGCAAATGGATGTTGGCCCATGTTTCTTTGTATGTATTTTAATAAACTTTGTGACTTCAGATTCAGATTTTAATCTCCAATAAATATTTTCCTTTTGCCTCTCTCATCCCCAAATCTCAATCCAGCAGAGGACAATGACTCTGAATCTGTTCCCAGTGACAAGACCTGATGGAATGGCTGGAGCTGTGCCAGGGGAGGTTGAAGTTGGATATTAGGAAAATGTTTTTCCCCCAGAGGGTGCTGGGGCACTGAACGGGCTCCCCAGGGAATGGGCATGACCCCGAGGCTGCCAGAGCTCAAGGTTCCAACTCAGGATCTTCTGTGACTCCTGAAAATTGAAGCCCAAACTCCCAGAACAGGCTCCTGAGTTGTGCATCCTGAGCCGGGGGAATGCGAGGCTCACAGTACAAAAAACCCTGACTGCTTTTGAAACGTTGTTCTCAGAATGACCTCAAATGAGCCACGACACAAAGTGAAAAGCCAGATATGTTCACCTCCCTTCCCTTGCAGCAGAAGCAATCTAAGAAATTAATTGTAGAAACAGCAAGTATTACATTTTAGGAGAAGTGGTCATTAAACTGACAGACTCTGTTAAACATCCCCTGTCCAAAGGGGACTGATGCACTAAATTATAAAGGATGTTGTTAGAGACAGGAGCTCCAATTCCAGCTCCATTCACTCTCAAGAGAGTAAAATCAATGTCTAGTAAGAGGAAAAAAATGGTTTTTCATTCAAAGGCTACTTAAAAAGAGAAAAAAAATACACAGAGGACTACATATATTTTCCAGATTGGCACAATGGCCCTGTGGAGTCAAGAAGATAGCTTCATGTCTGGAAAGTCACATCCATCACTTCATGTTTGAGAGAGTCATCTATTTTATTTCTTGTTTTATTTTATAACATTTCTAGTTTTAAAGAACCATTAAAAACCACAGCTGTTTCTTCTGAAGATCAGATGGATAAAATGCAAGAGAAAAAATATATAAATATACAGCAAGAATGGCACCAACAGCCATTAAATTTGCTTAACTTCACAATCTGCTTTATTAATGGAGTCAAATTTTGACTGTGGTGTCTGACTCTTGCAAAAGGTTTTGTGGCCTTGGGTTGCTGAGTTTGTTTTCCTGAATGGATTTCTATGAGATGAACTCATCAGAGGCTTTTTGTTGCACTCTACTTCAAATTTGGATCCAAGTGGGCTCAAGCAGGGGCCAGGTATTGAGCCCCACCGATTAGCAGCTCTAGGGGGGCAAATGATTAAAAACCCACCTAAGACAACCTTGCAGACACTTCAGAACTTCTGGGTCTGGAAAGGAGACATTTGTTAAGTTCTCGAACTGCCAGGAACACAGAGAAGTAGCTAATTTGTGTGGAAAATTAACACCTCCTTACTCCTTGTTCACTAAAGCAGAACAAAGCTCCTGTTTTATTTCCTGATGATGGATCTCTCCTGACATTCTCTTCTGAGACAATTCCGTCTCCATCAAATCTCCCATCTGCCCACAGATGCATAAAGCCATTAACTCCTGGAGAAGATAATTGTGCATTCCAGGGACAGTGCATTATTAAGGAAATGTCTACAAGCTTTTCTCATCCTGAAAATGTTGAAAACCTACAATAATCCCCACATTAAGCTGTAATATTAACTGAGACTAAGTACAGCATGATTGAAGTAATTTCCATTCACTTCATTTTCTGAATCATATTATGTAATTCTCCAAAACCTTTGGGATTTCTGACATGAAATCAGCTATTGAAAAGCATTACATTATTTCTGCTTCCAGACTTGTGCTTGGAGGGGGGAAACCCTTCTAAACAAAATCGACCTTTTCACTCCACCTCATGATGCTCCAGGGCTCAAAAGTACATTCTAATATGTACAGGAATGTACCATGCTCTGAGCATGGCAAAATTAAGAACTAAGAGAATTTATGGTGCACACTATTCACAGATGACAAGGGAAATATGGTTAAAATGACATTTTAATACATTTTAGAATTTTAAAAAAACTATTGTAATTCATCTTTGGTATTAGCATAAAGACTTCCACTGCTTCCAGATCCACCTGCAGCCCCAGAAAGTTCTTTTCACATAATGAACAGTGTTGTCTAAGTGTGTGATAACAGCAAAGGCTCACACTGCTTCAAGATCACATGAATTTTGGACAATGTTATTTTATTCCAAAACTCTAAAAAATTTGATGGCCCAATCCAAATATGCTCATGCATTAAAAAATTGGTCTGAGAAAAACACATGCCTTGATGTCTGGGAAATCTCATACAACATATTCCAATATATGATTCTATATCGTAATGAAAACAGCAGAAGTTACGATTATTCAAGCACAGAAAAGAAACAGGCATCCAAAGTTACCAATAACCATGGTGGGATCTCTTTCACAACAACTTAAATGGTTTAAAAAGATTTCCTATCTACAGCTGTGTCTTCCACTGTTACCTTTTATAGATAAGGAGAGATAAGAATGAATATTACTTTATATCCCAACATTGTATTTAGATCCCAGTTCTGCAGAGAGAAGTCCAAGATGTCAGTAACAGCATGCCCTGGCCTGTTCAAATTTCCAACCAGCACAAGACACAGGATCACAGAATGGTTTGGGTTGGAAGGGACCTTAAATCCCATCCAGTCCCACCCCATGCCGTGGGCAGGGACACCTTCCACTATCCCAGGTTGCTTTGAGTCCTGTCCAACCTGGCCTTGGACACCTCCAGGGATAAAGCAGCACCAGAATGCAACACGAACTCAGCCACCCCTTGAAGGGAAATTCTGTGGGGTTAAGAGGGAAAGCTCTAAAACTGGTATGGAACCAGAATTTCAGATTTTCAGGATTTCAGCCCAAGCACAGCTCCTGGGCAGACTCACCATGAACTGAGCCACAGCCTTAATGAAGAAAACGCGGTCCTGCTCTGTCTCCACATCCCCAGGAATGTCACTCTGAGGTTCATACCTGTGCAACAACAGGTGGAGGTTAGAACAAGGTTCTGGCAATATTAAAGAGACTGGTTCATCTGTGAGGCAAAAATCAAATAGAAAGCAAGCACAGACAAGACTGGAAAATAAATGTGCAGCTCCCACTGCAGACTGGGGCATCCAGACCCTGAATGCACAGTGGGTTTGTACACACTGCAGAAGTTTAAACCTGACACACTGCACAAGTTCATATCCAGACATCACTTCAAACATACTCCTTTCACAAGTAAAGGAAACTCATGGAAAAACAAATTGAAATCTGTGAAATGCTTAAAAAAAACATGAGTGAGATGCAGAAATTTCAGGAAGTGGCCAGTCATCAGGAACCAGAGAGGAATAAAGAAAACTCAGTGATTTGGACCCTCAGTGTAACAGCAGCATCTTAAAGACTATTTAGGCAACTTAATCCAAGTAATTTTGAATGGTTGTGAGTATATCCCTATTTCATTACAACTGCAAGAGAATTCAGCAAATTTTTAACAGCTTGGTAATCAAATTTAATGGGTACTAATTATGAATCCAGGCCAAAATATAGCAATCATGCAAACTGGTCAATGTTGGTTTCAATTATAATATTCTACCTTATGATCTTAAAAAAACCCCTTAATTTTACACTTAAGTGGGAGAGAGAGGATAATGTATAATTCAAGTAACACTTCAAGATCCAGAAATATTTAACCAAAGGCTGTAAATGGATTAAGTGGGCGTAAAACTGCAACTGGACAATAGTAGATTAGAACCAAATCATTTTATTTCTTTTAAAAATGTTGTGGATGCAGGACAATACCAGGCTGAGCCAACAGCTGTAGCGACAGTGCAAGAACTGGCTGAGTTTTGGTGAGGTTCCCGCAGCAGATCACCCTGTTTGGATAAAAGGTCAGACGTGGAGAGGATGGTTGTGGAATCTGGAGAATATGGGAGAGAGGGAAGGCTACTTTTGAATGAATGTGCCCACAGTCAGGTTGCAACTTCTGCCAGGACTGAGTCACTGGGTTTGCTACTCCAGGCTGTGTAATTAAACTAAAAACCTGCAAACTACCACATTTCTATCTGGTACTTAGAAGAGCAGAGCTCAAAGAATGACTAAATATCACTGAGTTCCCTGATTTCATGCCACACCATCAGTTCCAAGCACACTCCTCGCATCCCAGCATCAGCCCGAAATTTGTTAGCTTCATCACCATCACCAACCTTTTCACCAGCCACAGCAGCACTTCTGACACAAGCATGAAGTTTGGGGTTTGGAAATTCTCCATGGATATGAGTCGAGGATACCCCAGCGCCCTCATCATCTCAGTAAAATCTGAAAAATGAGGAAGAGCAGGGATGCCTTCTTAGATATCCAATGAGGGCTTTGCCAAGAATGCCATCCCCCATAGAGTGCTGCTTAGTTACCATGAGATATACCCAGTGCAAAGCACTGTTAAAAAATTCAACCTCAATAATTAACATAAATCACGTAATTTCAACAGAAGACACGCCAAAGTGAAAATAGGCGTTTTTAACGAGATTCACTGAGCTGAAACAACGCTGACGCAGCCTCTCCCTGCAAACACAATATTCAGTTGTGTTCCCTACGGGCTGGGGGAATCCCGCCCATGCGGGGCTGTACCACCCCCCCGGCAGCAGGGACCCCTCCCAGGCTGGGACGGGCGGGCTCAGCCCTGCATCCCCCGCGGCACCGCCCGCCGGCAGCCCCGTGCG
>VYZQ01028214.1:10019-22709 GCA_013400655.1 Mystacornis crossleyi | reverse complement strand
TCCCGCGCAAGGACACGCCGGCACCGCCATCGCCCGATCGCGCGGCCAATGGCGAGCGCGCGGCACGCCCCGCCCGCGGACGTCACCCGCAGAGTCGCCGCGGCAACGGTCCGGCGAGCGCCGCGCGGCCCCACGCGCCATCAGGAGCGGCGAACACGCCATCGCGCCATGGGCCGCCCGCCAATGGGACGCCGCGCTCCCCAGCCCGCGGCTTCTGATTGGACGGCGGAAGCGGCTCCTTTCCATGTGCTGATGGAGACCTGCCGCCGTCTCCCGGCCCCGCCCCGGGCCGCGCGCAGGGCGCGCAGTGCCGCCGCGCTCGGGCTTTCTCCCCTGGGCTCCTCGCGGGGGTAGCGCGCTTTGCCGAGGCGTTAAAAGCCTGGAAATTCCCAGCTCCTGCTTGTGGGAAGCAGCGGTGCCCCTGACTCCCGGGGGCGGGGGGAAGAGAGAAAGCAAGGCAATGTATTTGTGGCTTTCGGCCAGAGAGGAAGTGCAATTTCTGGTTCATTAAGCGTGAGAGACCCACCTGGACGCGTTCCTGTGTAACCTGTGCTAGGTGACCTTTAGATGGTCTCCAGAGGTCCCTTCCAACCCTAAAGGTTGTGTGATTCTCTTGGGCACCGAGTCGGCTGGCTGCAAAATAGCACTGCAGGTTGGCAAGGCCGTTCCGTGTTTCTGGGGCTGAGCATGTAAAACTTCGAAACAAGTACCTGCAACGGCTTTTGCAGTGAATGATCCGCGCCCCGGCTTTCCCCAAACTGCATCTTACATGTGCGACCTCACTTGGAAATACTTCTAGTATCTCCACGTGGCACTGTGCCGTGAAGCATTAATGGGATCCTCAGAAAGGAAGTGCTGATGAAAAGGTTTCCGAAGAGCTCCACCCAAAGTAGTCAGTGATGAAATCGTGCCAGCTCAGTCTTTTAACATGTAAATACACTTTTCATTCTCATCTTCGATGTGATGTTTGTAAATCTTAATTTACTGCTGCCTATCCATCTTCCCTGATAGCTACTTTCTTAACACTATTTTTTTTTCCAGTATCTCACCTTTATTAGCTTAAAAGTGTAAAGTATGAGCAGTGAGATTTCTGGACTCATCTGTTAATATGTGCAGCAATTGCTGTAACTGCATACACATATGACTAAGACAAAGCAAAACATCAATTCATACAGTTTCAACAATTATGTGTAATTCATATATAATTTAAGATGATCTTTAGTACCTTTGATCTGTTTTCCACTCTTTCCATGAACATGATTTGGCAAATACTAAAAATGCTAATTTTATCAAGGTCATTGGGAGCAGGAGTCGCTACGGTGATTTGGGGTTTGTAGTCTCTGCAAGTACATGACACCACGTGTGCTGACATTGGGTTCTCACATTGGTAGCTCTGGCAGTGGCCTGCCTGCAGCCTGGCCTCATGCTGGGAGAGGCCACGGGGACAGCGCTGCCCCACTGCCCAGGAGATGGCCAGCAAAGCTGAGTCAGAACGGCTATGCCTGAGGAAAACTTTGTAATTGACAGACCACCACTAAAGAGTGCTACAGCAAACGCTGAAAACACTGTCAACTAATAATTTGGTTACCTCAAAGTTGTTCCCACTCATGAGCACACCAATCATTCATTGGTAGCAATGAAGTAAGCTACTTAACCGTGGCCAGAGAAGTGTTGCCAATTTAGGGACTATCTAAACACAGGCACAGAGCGTAGTTTAGGAAGGAGATATTGTTTATTCTGTACAGGGTACCAGGTGGAGTTTTCCACAAATAAAGCACACCAATTCTCTAAACTTCGCAATAAATATATATATATATGGTAGCAAACAAAGAAATCACAGTTCATTGGTTACAAGTTAATTCTCTTATTAATTAGAAGTCTACCTTCTGTTAGTTGAATGATTCTCTTGTTTCTCCACCTAACATGTCTGCATGCTCACCAGTTCTCAAGTAGGTGGTTGAGGTGGTGGTCCATGAATCAGTGGTCGAAATCTCTCACTTCGAATCTTAAGAGCCTGTGTATTGGCACTGATCCCTTGGATACAAACAGCACGGGGACCTGTGGTGCCAGCCAGGTGACAAGAGGCACACCTCGACCCAAAAACTCAACAGGAACTTTTTGTCAGGACCTGTAGTGACAGGACAGGGAGTAATGGGTAAAAATGGACAGAAGGGAAATTTAGGTTAGATATTAGGAAGAAATAGTTTCTGTGAGGGTGGTGAGACATAGGAACAGGTTGCCCATGGAGGCTGTGGATGCTCCAATCCTGCAGTGTTCAGCGCCAGGTTGGACAAGGCCTTGAGCAACCTGGTCTGGTGGGAGGTGTCCCTGCCCATGGCAGAGGGGGTTGGGACTAGATTTTTAAGGTCCCTTCCAACCCTTTAACATTCTGTGATTCTAAGACCCCAGATTATGTGGTAAAAGCCCAAATAATCCTTCCTTCAGGATCCCCTCCTTTGAGGCTGTGCAGCCTTTTTCACTGAGAAGGCAAGACACTGTTTCACAACCCCTTCTCACTCTCTATAACTCTCTGGGCAGATGACCGTTTCTGAATCTTGAGATGTCAGCGTCAGAAGTGCACAAACTCGGAGAAGTGAGCCCCATCTGATGACACATAGCAGCGTGTTTGCTGGGGCTCTGTTGTTCTGGTGAGCGCTTCGAGGCCGGCGCCGTCCGAGGAGCCGCGAGACGCCGCCACAAGATGGCGGCCGCCGTTGAGGGGGACGGGCGGCCCCCTCAGGAGGCGCCGGGGGAGCGGAGTGGCGGCACCATGGAGCGGTGGGGGAGTCGCGGCGACAGCGACACGGACAGCGACGAGACCGTCGTGGAGGGCTCTGTGACGGAGAGTGATGTGGAGGAAGAGGAGTTCCGTAGGAGGAGGTGGTAACGCGGTCTGGCTGCGAGCGGCACCTGCCCACCTGCCTGTGCGAGGGCGGTGGCTGAGGGGGCCGCTCCCGAGCGGAAGGGCTTTGTTTTCTCCTTTCCCCCTCTCCCCCTCACCTCTCCCTCCCTCCCTTTTTTTTACCCCTTTCTTTTTTTCTTCCCTCTGTTCAGCGCCGTTTTATAGCTCTTAGACCCAGTATGTTTTAGCTCTGTAAATAGCTCCGTTTATTTTCACACACCTTGTGTGCCTTAGAGTTTATGTCTCCGGACCCATCATTTTGGTAACATTTTAGTCAGCAGAAGTGAAATGTCCCAGAGAACAACTCGGAGAAAATAAACACTATTAAATACAGTTTGTGCTGATTCTATTTCCCTGCAGCTTTGACTTGATGTCATTTTCATGATACTATCTCTTGTATCCTTTAAGACACGGCAAAGATTTAAAACCACGTGCAGATCTTTATGCTGGCTTTGTGGCACGGTAGTTCTTGGAAAGACTTAGAACAGCGATGTGCCTCACTAGTTAGCGGTTTTGTATGTAGAAAAATCACATATATCCCTACAGTTTGGGATTTTTTTGCTGTTTGTCAGCGCTCGCCCAGGGGTGTCCCCACGGCAGAGGCTGGGATGGGTGCTTTCAGATGTCGTTTGAGTTTATAGGACTGTAATGCTTACAACTGCTTAACGACCTTTTATTTTATTTGCAAAGGTTGGCTTTTCTTAACAAGGACAGTGCTTTAAGAACTGAGATAAGTATTAGTAAAGGTAGGACAGACTCTTTTTTCAGTGTGTGTTGTTTTTTTTCCTTAAACCGTTGCTTTGGATTTTGCCTGAGTCCATGTTTAAACTTGGGTGTTGCTTGAAGTTCTTTCTTAGGAACTATGTGTGCTCTTTTATTACATCCATAATTTTAGCTCATGTTTTAAAGGATTCTTCAACACATTTTTAATATTTGATTAGGTTTGCTCTTGAATTCTCTATTCTTCTGTGTACTATAACTGTAAATCTCTGGCTTGGGAAGCGTTTGAGCTATATGTAAGAATATCCTTTTTATTTACATGTATATATTTGTGTGTGTGTGTTTGAGCAGAATAAAATGAATGGATTCTATAGGCATAAGTCGTATGTAACTCTAGCTGCTTATGGTATGTAAAAAACCCATTTTATATTGTTAGTATATCCATTCTCTTTAACATAAAAAGTTTGAGTAGGGATATTTCAGTGCATTATGTTTAGTGTATCATTAAATTACTTTCAGCATAAATGAATGCACACTTATTTAAGATCTTAAACTATTCACTAATAACTCCCATAGAGCAGACTGCATGAGCAAGTGTGTTTTAGTTACATAATAGTTTCACAGTACTTCCTTGGCGTTTTTATATAATCCATTTGACTTGCATCCTACAGGTTTTATTTCAGCAGTGTTTCAGACTCGATATTCTTTAAGTGACGCATGGTGTTCTTCTAGATTTAGTTGTGTTTGTCTTTTTGCCAGTTTGAAGATCTGAGTGGACCATAATTTTTTATCAACCTTGTCTGAGTTAATACAAATCTTATCTTCAGCCCTTTGAAATCTGCAGAAACTCCAATGGGTGTGATTTCCTAATGCTGAAACTTTTATAGTTGCTTAATAGTTTTAAATGAGGAGAGAAGGATCATCCCCTTCTGAACTTCCCTGTGGTTGTCCACTGGAATTAAATCCTCGCATCATTCAACATACATGGTTTGAGGCATGTCTGTTTGACTCTGTTCAGTTTATGGAGTGGCCATTTGTCCGAGAGTTGAGTGGGCAGTTTTTGTCTGTGCAGCTGTAATAGATTGTGGTATTTTTAGCATTCCGCCTGCATCATATTATATTTAGTAAGTTGGAGTTAGAATTTCATCATTCATGTTTTTGTGCATAGTGGTATAGTAGTAATTTGGTGATGAGATACATAGTGTGACTATTAATTTGATTAGTGTTTTATTAGCGTCAGTAACAACATCTTAGTTTTCAAGCATAGGGTCCAACCTTAAGGGTTTCTCTCTTTTTTATTTTTTTTTGAGAGAAGGTCTTCATTTGTATAGTCATTAAAGAAACTATGCCATCTAGGAGTACAAGTATATTTTTAGTCATATGGATCAGGCAGGTTACCAAAATAGCAGTTGTTTGTTAAAAAGATAAGAGGAAAGACTTAATCTCCAATCCAAATTCAGGGAGGGTCCTGGAACACTAAGTGAAATAAACTTCCACTGTTGGCTGGTTTTATTAATTTCTGTTTCATTCAAGTAGTTTCAAAATCTAGTGTGATAGACTGTTTAGCCACTTAAATCCATTGCATATCAGAAGTTTTGATGCATGTAGTTCAGTTACTGAGTTATGTAAAAAGTTATGGAATTACGGAAAATTACAAAGAAGTTAATGCAATCAAAATTTTAATTACTTGGGATTTTTTTTTTCTAGGAGCTTTTTCACCAGAAATCTGTTTTATACAGAAGTTTAGTGACCACACATATTATCATAAGGAAGAACAGATAAATCCAGTAAGTCCAGCAATGATAATGTCTTCTCAAAGCATATCTAATGCTTAATCATTAATAAACTCACTGGGCCTCCTCTTACAGCTGGATTGAATTCCATCTTGTCACCTATGTAGCTCATAGTCTACAGGAATGTATCAAAGTCTCTTCTCTGGTATTTCATGAGATTATAACCTTTCAGATTTGAGGAAGAAGCCCAGGACAAAGACAAAGAAGTTGTGGAACACAGACTTTTTAATATGTTCCCTTCATGACCTGAAGGATAGTCATCTGGGTTGATTGTGCCAGAATACACCCTGATTTACTTATTATGAGATTAGCTGTGATCCAATGATTGATCAATTGTTTCTTTCAAAAGGAAAGAGATAATAATCCAAAACACAGAATAAAATGCCTACTTGCATGATGATGGGGTAATTATTTTACTCTATGGATAATTCTGCCATAATTATGACATTCCTAATCTGCCAATTAGCCTATCTTTTAATGTATTTATCTTGGTTGGTAGGTAGCCCATAAACTTCTATTCAGTTGACCAATTAGCTTTCCACCTACATATGACAGGGTCATGAAACAATTAGAAACAAACAGGTTCTCTACTTTTAACTGTGACTGTTACACTGTCTTTAGCCTGGATTCACCAGTCCAAGGCCCACAATATGTGTATCCTTATTCCAGTAAAAGAGAGGTTTTCTAAAAAAAGCTGGATTGCGTCCTACATAACAAAAGGTACATTGAAAAAGGACGTGCTTTCTACTGAAGTGAATGTTTTTACAGTTCATTCTAGAATTGCAAATAAATTTGTCTCAACTGACAGTGCGGGAAACAGTGAACAAAATCCAAAAGATGCTGTCATTTCAAAAACTTTTCTTGATAACTTTATTTTGCTCCTTTCATGTCTAAGGGTTGTTTTGGCTGAAGTTTATCATTATTTTTTAAGGATGGAGGGAATGAGAGAAGTGCACATTTTCTCCTTCCCTTTCCCCTCTGAGACATGCTCTGACTAGCTGCTTCTTAACCTTAGTCTTTGGCTTCATGGTTCTCACCAGATTAGCCAGTCCCAAGTCTTAGGGCAAATGCCCAGTCCACTAAAGAAAAAGTCAGAAAAACAAAGCAACCTAGTACTTTTCACCAAATAGTTTGGGTAATTCGTAGTATTTTTTGTTTTGGTGAGACCTCTACAGCAAGACACTGGCAGCTTGGTCATGTACAGCTTGGGAACTGTTTAAAATTTTAAATTTTTACTGAATACTCTTAAGAAACGGTCTTGGCCTGTTGTCTTTGGTACCCACATGTGTGCATTGCACCAGTGTGGCTCTTCAGCCACTTCAAGAGCCAACATGGAATGTACTTTCTATGAAGCTTTCCTTCCACTGTGTCCTCAGAAATGATCATATATGGATAAAGCATTTAGATGTGATGTGATATAATGTTCGTGCAGAGTGGATGGCTGTGAATGTTTTCATGGAACGTAACTTCTGTTCTGGTTGTTCCAGAGAGTCTTAGCTTTCTTTGTACTTCAGATGGGCTGGGGGACACTTAGGGTATGCAGTCTGGTCTTTGATTCCATCATGTTAGAAATTGTAATTAAGAATTTTCCTCTGCCAGAGATGCAGTAGACATATATTCAGATTTTGTAGGATTCAGGTTCTTTTCAACAAGTCATTTTCATTATCTGTTAACATGCTATTCTATGGCTTGTTCAGATGTTCTTGTAATGATTGTTAAGTCTGTGCTTTCCCCTTTTTTATACTTTTTTTTCTTACACTGTTTGCTGAAGTGCACCAGAAGTTCTTAAGTAACACCTAACAGCTTTTAAGCATTAGACCTTTTTTTTGGAAAACATCCAGAGTCTCCTCATACAGTTGTCTGTATAAATAAGTATTCAAGTGAGAAAAGTTATTGAGATTTTGCAGAAATTTCTTCACCAAAAATGAGGGCAGGATGAGAGGCCATTCTCAGTACTTCAGTCAGTGGCCAAAAGTACTGTTTGTGTAACGTATGTGGTTTGAGAAGATTTCTCAACCAGTGAGCAATATACTGATTTTGCTTAGAACCTGTTTTTTTAGCAGACAAAACATCTGAGTTACAATGGTCGTTTACTAAGATTTTAAAGCATCTATCTGAGCAATGTTAGCCAGATACAGAGGTTTAGTAGTTGATCTGTTATTCTCCTGACCTTGCTTGGTCTCTGGATAATGTTCTGTGTAAATATTTCGGCTGACTCACCTGAAGGGTCTATTTAAGCAAAATAAATAACTTTCTGCGAACTATGTCACTGCCATATTTTGGAATTACATCAGTCAATAATTGTTACACAAACTAAAGAATCTGTTCTGTTCCAGGGAGCCTTTTAGCAGTCCTTGCTACTGGGCAATCTCCACATGTTGCTCTTGAAGCCATTGTTAAGATGTTTGTTCTTACTGTGTGGCTAGTACCTTGTGTAAGCCAGAGAAGTTGTCACTTAGTGTCCACACCAAGGTGCTCTTTCTCAGAGTCTTCTAGCACTGTTAATGTCGTCCACTGTAAGTCAGTGATTTGTTTAAAATTGCAGCCAGTGTGTGGATAGTTCACCAGTAAAACCCAGTATTTGGTCATCGGTGAGAGAACCATTCTGATGTTCACATTACTATCTTAATCCTTCCTAGTTTGCCTTAGACTTTGTATACTGGTTCCTTTTTCCTTACTGAAGGAGATCTCTGCGTTTTTGGCAAAGGCACAATAAGCAGATCCAAGGTCTTTGTAATAACGAATTGGAATGTGGCTCCTGCTGTGACATCAGTTTTCTTCTTACCAATCTGCTCTTTCCTGTGTTGGCTTGTGGCAGCCCTGCCACTCAGAACTGGTTGATGTGCAAGTCTTGAAGTTCCTTAAATATGATATTTACAGGGATATTGGGAGCAGTATACTAAACAGCAAAGTGTTTGGAACAGCACCCTGTCTTATTTAAAGAAAAATAGTAATTCTCACAAGAAAAGATTAAAACTGCGAGTTGAAATTAAAATATCTTGTGTTTTGGTCCTTTGATATATAAAACATCTTAAATTTGAAGCAATCGTATCTTGCAACAGTTTGTTTTCTTTGTGGGTGGATGTTTTCTTCTATAGTCCTGATTTATTTTTCAACATTTTTGTCAAATAGTACAAATAAAAAAAAGATTTAAGCAGAATGCTTTTTTATCTTAGTAGTAATGTATGTCATGATTGGATCTAAGACTTCCATTTCCCAGCTAAATTACAGAAGGAAGAAGATAACCCTACAATAAAAGTGAGAAAATAAATAATTAAATGCTTTGTTTGCTATCGTGTTAATTTTTTTCTTCTTTCAGGTACTTCAAGAGGCATACACATCTGAGCAGTCTCAGTCTCTACTGAAGTGAGTATAATACATCACACAGGAATTCCAGTCAGGTGTAATGTAATTAAATAATTCTGTTATATATACGCTATACTTTTGTATGTAATTTTATTCCCAGGGTTCTATCGAAAACCGATTTTCTTTTGTTTGCCTAGTGACAGATCTATATTTATGTTGGCAGTGGTTTGGTGTCAATATGGATCAAGCTGTACTTGGATTTATTTTTGTTGATGATACTACCTTAAATGGATTAAGAACATAACCAACAAGAATAACAGAATTTTGAGAAAACCATTAGACAAATAAACAAAAACTTGTAATAAATAATATTAGGCCTTTTGTTCCTGGAAACTATGGGAAGATTTTAGTAGAAGATACAATTATAACAGAAATATACAAAGAGGTAATAAAGACTAGAAAAAGCCATTTTTTTTCGCTTAGAGGACAAATGTGCAAACATAGCTGGCTCCATGTAGGAAATCCAGAAGTCTTATTTATTGCATGTCCTTGTGAAGAAAAATACACCTCTAAAATAACTGCAGCTGTTTGCACAGATAGTGGCCAACTCAAAGTACTGTAAAAATTTTTGTAAGATGAGCAAATTACAATTCCTTAAGAACTTTCTAATTGTTTTATTTAATTCTAGGGGTTGGATAAACCATTCATCTACTGAAAATATTTCTAAGCCTGGTTTTTCATTAAATTCTGCAGCAGAAGAATGGCAGAATAATTCTGTAGGTATGTTGTATTTTTACAAAACTAGGAGTTGCTCTAGCTGTGGCAAAATTGTTTGAGAAAATAATTTGAGAAGCTAAGATGAGTATCCGTGTAGGTTTACATAGAATTTGACTATAAGTGTCTTTTACAACAGTTTTTCAGTTTTTGTAGTCATGGACTGCAAATTCTGTTTCTGTAAGTATTCTGTTAGAATTGTTTGAAGAAGTAACTGTTTTCTCAAGCCAGTGGTATATATCTGGTTTAAAATGATTTAATTGATGTGGAGTTTTCTGTCAAAGGTTACAGGCCACATGGCGCTTAAATGCCTTATGGATGTGTAAGGTAAACAGGTCATAGAAGCTTCCCATGTGCTTCTTTCTAACATATCCAAGAATCATAGTCATCTGTAAGAAAAGAGAAACAAAAATACTAGTATTTTCCAGATCTGTATGTTATGTGCTGCTACTTAAGTTGTACTTCCATTCCTTGGTGTTCCCAGATGTGCAGGACTGCCTCATCTGTTTTGCCGCCTTCCACTTGAGCTTATTTTTGGTAATCCAACAGAAAAACATTCACTTTCTTTCTGATTAGGAAATTGCCAGGGAGTCACATGATTGAAACAGGGTAATGAGGGCAGGGGTCTGGGATCATCCCTGTCCAGAGGCAGTAAGTTACTGGATTGTTGTAGCAGTATTGTCTAACTGCACTGTAATAAGAGAGGGCAGAGGATAGGTCTCATCGTGTGAAATGGGTGGCAATTCCACCTGCTAATAGTCTTTGGAAACACAGGACTGTTAACCACAGTGAAGAAATGTGACAAAATAGCTCTGGGATATAATTTGGTGTCTAACAGAGCCTAACTATAAAGTTTATTGTCAGTTCCACTTGGGGAGCATGACTATAGTAATTTTTAAGGTTTGAAACTTAAGCCTTAATTAGGAAATGATGCCATTTTTTTAGACATGATGAGAACTTCTGGAAGTGGAAAGTAAAACTGAAATATTTGTCTACTCTCCTTAATTTAGATATCAAATTGGAGGGATTTCAGAAAGATTCAGAAAAAAAGGTAAGCAAACACATAGCTGTTGACGCTGACACTGAGCACATTTGGTGAAAACAACTTTAAAGCTAAGCTTTATTTTCTGTTTTTTCAGTAAGAACTGTAGTTGTTAAGCTTGCAGAACACAAGGGTAGAAGCACAGCAGTGAGAGTGAGGTGGGAAAGACATCATCATGAGACAGAATCTGTAAGGGCTGTTACTTAAGCTAAAGTAATGAAGACACTTAGTAGCTTAAAATGTTTCCCACCAATGAAAGCAATGAGACAGGCATTGCATTTGGAAGGTCTCGGAGGAGGAACAGGTTATCTATAACTGTCCTTTTGTTTGGAAAAGTCTTACTTATGGCCAGAAATAGGTAGTAGCAGAGTGTCTGCTGTGAAAGACGTAGGTGTCATGTCATTATGACTGTTCCATCTAGTCCCGTTGACTTGTACCTACAAATAAAAAGTTAGGATTCTATATAAATTGATTTTACTTGGCTTTTTTCAAGGATCCTGCTTGACGTTTATGTCAAGGAAAAAGCAGTACTTGGTAGAATGCACCAAAGGCAGATTTGAGACCAGCATTGATACCGAAATTGGTCAGACAGGAACTTTCTAACGCAATTTTGAGTATTAGAGAGCAGGCATTCTTTACTGCAGCAGTGGTCACTTGGAGGATCCTTCCTCCAACTGAGTGCCCTGAGCATCCAGCAAGCAGAATATTTATAATACACACTGATCACACATTCATAGGCTATCCTCCCTTACTTGATGTACATCTATTACTTTATTTTACATAGTTGCACCCCTTATCAGAAATCCTTATATGGTTCTTTNAGGATCTTTAGTGAGATGAACCAATGGCCGTCGCAGGCTTCCATGTACTGATTTGAAGCAAGGTCAGGACAGACACCTTGACAACCAGCAGTGAGTCACTGAATATCTTAGTTTTGTGTATCCCTGAAAATACAAAATAAATATATAAATTAAGATTATCTATGTATAGAATTCTGACACTACACAGTTAGCTTTGCTGAGTTTTCTTTGTTTTGATGATGTAGCAGCACTGATTTCTGTTGTGGTTAGTCTGTCAATAGTGGGGCCAATACTGTTCAGTGTCTTCATTAGTGGACTGGAAAATGGAATGGACTGCACCCTCAGCANCCTACAAATAAAAAGTTAGGATTCTATATAAATTGATTTTACTTGGCTTTTTTCAAGGATCCTGCTTGACGTTTATGTCAAGGAAAAAGCAGTACTTGGTAGAATGCACCAAAGGCAGATTTGAGACCAGCATTGATACCGAAATTGGTCAGACAGGAACTTTCTAACGCAATTTTGAGTATTAGAGAGCAGGCATTCTTTACTGCAGCAGTGGTCACTTGGAGGATCCTTCCTCCAACTGAGTGCCCTGAGCATCCAGCAAGCAGAATATTTATAATACACACTGATCACACATTCATAGGCTATCCTCCCTTACTTGATGTACATCTATTACTTTATTTTACATAGTTGCACCCCTTATCAGAAATCCTTATATGGTTCTTTGGGGTCTTCCTTGGTGGTTTTCAATGTCCCATGTCCTTTTTAGGTGCCTGTTCCTTGACCCCTGCTTTTGAGTAAGCACAATATCATTGTATTGCATAACTTCTACTTTGTCAGCCTTGCAGAGCTGAGCTGGCATCCTGCTTGCATTTTGCATGGCTTCTGTTTGCCTAAGTTACATCCTTCATCTATTTTTCCATGGCTGTGCTGTTCGATTCTACTGTCCTTACCAGGGTAAAATGCGGTTCTGTTCTACTGTCCTTATTGTTCATGTCTTTCAGCAAGTAGGAGCGATGACAGGGTCAAGTGTTCCATCTCAGAACAAAGGGAAAAAATGAAATCTCCTAGGATATTCTTTTCTGAAAAATATACAACTATTAATATAAAACTATTAAATGAAACATTCTCATTGTACAGAATTAGTCCAAAAGAACAAACTCTAAATGCCTTGAAGCAGAGATTGCCTATTATTAATAGCCTCTGGAGAACAGGCAGATTGAATGCATTGAGAGAGGATATTTTAGGAGCCTGGAGTAAAGAAGGCTGGAAATAATCACTGCAGTGAATTTTACTTTTTGGATATTGGCTGATGTTGGCACTAGGAAGATCTGAGTCCTGCAGAAG